>PPHD01001861.1:0-31452 GCA_002909625.1 Bambusicola thoracicus
GAATGTTAGCTGAAACAAGAGCTAAAAGCTAATGGTTTTTTTTTGTTGTTGTTTTTTTTTTTTAAGATTGCATCCTTTTAATATTACTTTTAGTAACTTCAAATGTGTTCTCTTCTAAATGGTTTGTATTTTATGTTTGGAAAGCCACTTAGGGGGGTTTGCAGGTTATTTTTAGAGAAAATACGTATTGATAACATTTAATGAACTGACTCTGTAACTGTGCATTTACTTTGAGTGATAAGTATTTTGAGAAACTTGAGATATGTCTGACTTGGTACATAGGAGTGGGGTTGTAGTGGATTGCTTTCAGTAACTCTGTTTCGAAGTTCTTTATCTTCACAGGGAAAGATCAGATTTTAGTCTTACTATTTCTCAGCTCTGTGGAAAAATGAATACACTGATTTTGCTTATTAATAATAGTGTTATGTGCAGAGGAACATCATAGAGATTGTCTTTAGAGCCTGAACATGTCTCTACAATATGAAAGATTAGAAAGTAATGGCGGTTTGAGAGTGTACTGCATAGAATTGCATGGAACACTCCATTAAAAGATCACATAAATATTTCTTTTTCGCCACTGTGTGCAACTGGGACCACAAATTCTGATTTTTAGTATAGGAATTGCAGAATTCCAGAGAATTCAGTCAGGGAGCGATGCAGTTCAGCATCCTGCTCTCACAGGGCAATGTTGGGCTTGGATCCATGTGCATGGCCTCATCCAGCTGTTTGCAAGTCTGAGTAATGTGTAAATTATGCTCAGAACTCGTGAGCTTCTGACACTGTGTTGTACTTATAATTCTTGGGTTTATTAGAGAACAAATGCTAACATGGATTCAAAGTTACAGTCATTGATTTTTTTTTTTGTTATTCTTTTCTATATAAACTTCTGTACATGGAATAGGGCATAAAGATGCACTTTGAATGTGTATGCATATATGTATATAGCATATGGGCTGTACTATAAACCTTGTTTTCCTGTAATTGTAGTATTGCTGGTGACATTGAGAGCATTGTTTTAGGTATTAATGGCATTGTTTCACGTGCTGCGTTGGATTTCTGGTAACTAAAATTGCATAGCATTGTTGAGAAGCTTACTGCAATCGTGTTCTGACTTGCAAATGATGAATGCGTACCATCTGAAAATATTTAAATGGTATGTAATTGCTGGGTTCTTGACTCAAGAATTCAGTTAGCTCTAGGGAGAGGGAATGAAAAAGGAAAAATGTTCATTAGGGCTCAGGGATTCAGTCTACTGTATTAGAAGGAATTGGATTATTCGGTTTACAGTGTTCTTAACAGATTCAATTTCAGCCAGAGATAATTGAAGTGTCGTCAAAGCTGTGTGCATCACTAAAACATACAGAAAGACATACTCCCGTGGGTTCAGTAAAGCAATATGGAACACTGTGGAGTAGCTTCTCAGAGATTTAACTGCCATTATATTGAGCCTGCTTTTAAAATATATTACAGCAAACTTCGATGAATGCCTTCCTGTGTAGTTCTCAAAGAAGGAGTGTTTAGATCCTTTTCATTTATGTTGAAGGAATCTCTTTAACAAATTGTGCTTAAATCTATTGCCAAAGCTTATGACTTTGTAGTGAACATTCATCTATGTTTCTGATTAGGAGGATTTTAGAAAATATACTAATTTATTTCTTAACGTTTCCTAGAATGTAAGATTTGTATGTTAAAACTACTTTTAACACAGTGAATGATGTCAGTGGAAAAACTGTGCTTTAGTTACTGGTTACTGCGGGACAGAATATGAGTATCCAGAAAGATGTGTTGTAGAACCATTCAGTCTAACACATTCACTCATGACTCTGTTTCAGCTGCCCAGATCTGTTGTAGATGCATCTCTGCATGGATGTGTAGGTCAGGGGCTGCTCTTGTCAGCCAGCCAGACTCTAATGCTGTGTCATAACAGATAAACTCCTTTCATGATGTAGGACAAAGTGGATTTAATCATGTTTACATATGTTTACATTCTGGTGCACATTTGAAGAGGACTGTCTAGACTAAGTTCTAGCAAAAAAAACCAACAGAATGGAAATTCCATGAGAACAAGATGGAGTTAAGGCACAGCAAAAAGCCAAAATTCCATGAATTTATAATGGTTGTATCAGCATTGTTATAGAGGCTCAGCTGAAAAAGGCAGCTTGTCCATGATCTGTTTATACAGAAGTGACAAGAATTTTGTGAGTCAAAAGATGATATAAATAAAAGAACCAAAGCACGCCAATGCTTCAATTCTTAGAAAAAGTCATCTCCTTATTTGGGGGCTACTTGACCAGTGAAGTTTCCTTATGACTACTGCCTTTATGTTGCATATGTTGGGGTTAGTTGTGACTTTTCACCCCCGATTTTACTTGGTTCAGTATCGATATTTTATTGAATTATATCCCAATTCCTACTGGGTTTATTGAAGGCAAATAGATGCAAGTAGTTTTATGAAAGTAACATCACAGTTTTTCTGAGCAGTTGAACATGCTTCAAAATATAAGTACTTCTCACAAGTTTTAAGGTCTTTTTTTGTGTTTGTTTTCCTTTTAAAACAAATGGATCCCAACTGTATTTACTTATGATAGACAGCAAAAGGGTTTTTACTAAGACTTTATTTTTTTTTAGTATCCTTTTGCTCTGAACATGAGTCCATTAATTTATATAGCAAGTAACAAAATATTTTACGCTTTACAATAAACCTAGTAAGATTTTTAACAAAATGCTTAATCTTCCGTAGAATTGAAATACTCAGTGTCTTTTATGCTTTGGGGGGAAAAAAAAGCATTTAGGTTTCAACTCTGAATCGTTCACAAGGGCCACTCTGTAACCATTTTAAAGAAGGTTTTCATAATGAAACAGGTTATTGCTGTTAGAAGGCTCCTTAACCCTGTGTTCATCTAGATAGAAGAGTTCATAGAGGAAGTCATTGTAAATATTAGGCACAGCCTGGCACAACAGAATTGCTATATGTATGTAATGTCACAGAGCGTATTACCTCTGAAAGTAGGAAAAACATATTGGTTTAAGTTATTTTACCTATATTTCTTTCTTATAATCTGACCCCTTCAATAATTCTTTTCAGAGGCAATACTGTGTTAAATGATGGTGGTTAATTCTATGAGCTTGACAATGGAAAAGTGGTAAGAAGATGAAATATGTCTCCTTGTGCTGTTTTCAGTTCTCTGATTTCAGACTATTTTACCAGGATTAATATTCCAGGCCTCTGTGCAATTCCCAGGAGGATGTTAAACATTATTCACATTTTAGAGATGGGTAAATGAAATCCGGAGAGGTTATAACCTGTACAGAGCATGAGGCCTCTGGAGTAACAGGGAACAGAGAGAAATGTTACTGTCTTGTTACCTGCTGTTACCATGAGAGTAAAAGATCACCTGGAAGATAAGAAAAAGCCCTCGAGACTCCATAGTTTAAGTGACTTTTAACCTATTTAATGGATTTGTAAGTGAGAAGCTGGAATCGTTTTGCACAGCTCTTTAATTCCTGGTGAGTTACGTCGTGTCATGTCAGTAAAGTTATTTTCTATATGGCATCATGTTTATATTACTGAATCGTATCTGGAAAGATAAGACTGCAAATGCTGGCTCTCAGATGAAATGTCATTGCTGCTGCAGTTCGGCTCAGTGAGGAGCTGGGGGCTAGGAGATCAAAAACTTCTTTTCAACTCCTCCTATTACATGTGAGGTATCTCAATTATCAGTTCACTATGGCAAAAATAAGTAATGGTAATTAAAAACCAACCTCAAGAGAAAGAGACACTACAATGATTTCAGTCCCTTCCTTGTATGGTGCAAAACAAGTAAGATTGTCTGTCTCCCAGCTGCTGAAATGCTGTGGCTGGCACAAGCAGAGTGTAAAGTTTGGCAAGAGGGATTAGAATAGCTGTTGTTGATCATACAGTTGATATAAATTACTAATTTTATTGGTGTTGGACTAGATGGTCTTTAAAGCTTTCCTCCAACAAAAACCATTCTGTGATTCTGATCTTTGTCTGAATGTTTTGATAGCTGCATGCTGACTAAGGAGGCTTCTGGCTGTAACACAGCAAATCTGTTTGTTGGCATATGCCTTCCCTGCATGCAGGCTCTTTGAGATTAAGCATTGATATCACAGTGGCACTCATACCAAGAACATCGTGTTTGTTGGGGTATGGGTTTTCCCTAACCCATAGGTTTGAAAAATTTAAATTCAATTATGCATTAAGATGATTAATATTACTAATGAACATATTTTTATTGCAATTAGTGACGTTCTTCAGGCATACATTCATCTCCTAGGGAGATCAAATTACTCTAGCATAATAGCTTTCTTTTATTGATACAGACTAGGAAAGAAAAGAAATGAGATGAGAAGGAAGCCTGAGATATGTTGGACAAGGCACGATTTTGCTTGCAAAAATGAAAAAAAATCAAACACCTCCTTATTACTTAGAAAATAGTAATAAGGCATTAATGCTTTCTTAATGTCGCCTCATTCGTAGCTTTTGTTACATTCCTGTAATTCATCACCGTTGATTTGACATTGTGTAGCATTGCTTTGAAAGCTGAAATGCACAGAAGTAGCTGAAATTAAATAATAGCGAGGCACTTGGCTCTCCTAAAGTAGCCTTCTGTAGATGGTGTACTTTTTGGTTACCTTTGTCTCTGGGAATGGATAGGACATCTTTTCTGTATCCAGAAAGAATAAAAATGCTTGTGTTGGAATACTTTGAATCTCCAAAAGGGTTCTTTTTGTTCAATACCTGTTCATTGATATTCTCTATCTTGTTATAACGAAGGAACTACCGCGGACTCAGTTTAAGTACTTGGTACTTGCTTAAGTTAAAACATATAAGATGTCTGACAGGGTGTAAAAGATTTATTGTGCTTCTCAAACCGTTGCCTAAGTGGCAAAAAGGAAGGCGTGGAGTTGGGTGAGGAATCAGCGCTCACCCTCCCGGAGCTCCATGAGCACAGCTGCTGCTTGCCGAATTGCAGTGCCGCGTTGCTTGGAGCACCTTGAAGCCGAGAGATTTGCTGCTGTCAGAGCACGGGAGCGTGGTGACTGTCAGGCGGAGGCAGGAAGGTGGTCGGCTGCCCTTGAAAGCTGATGATCCTATTTCAATGGGCAGAATTACACATTTTTCAGATGGTAGAACATTCTCTTGCTCAATGTCATTCGTATAAAAGGCATTCTAATGAAAAGAAAAGCATGTTAAGTGAAGTATGCAAAGTCCTGAGTGGTGATTACCGACTCCTGCAATTTTCTGGCTGATGATATCCAGGTTTACAAAACCATGTGTTTATTTGATCAATGGCCACTGACAGATGCTGAATGCTAATGTGTCAGTAATAGCAAATAACATCAGAGGGTGTACTAAGAGAAGACTTCTAAAAGTAGTTCCTTGGTCTAGGGTGTTTCTGAAGTGACATTCATCCCTGTGGTACCGTGCACCCTGATTGATAAGCTGTGGGGAGAAGAGGTGGAACAGAAGAGCTGTCATGCAAAAAAACTGTTGTGACTAATTCTTGTGTTGTCTTGAGCCAACGTTTTATTGTTACGTCGATTATGAGTATAGCATTTGCATGTATTTTGGTTGTACAGTTACATATTGACACATGAGCTGTTAATGAGTCTGTTAATTCTTGCATTTCATTTGATAATGACTGGTATTTTTTGAGAGAGGAAGGATTTTAAAGATTTTTTTAAGCTTAATTCACAGGGCCAGGGATTCATGTTAAAAGCTAGCCTTTATCGCTTGGGCTTCAACCACATGGGTGTGTGTTGGTTTGTTGTTTTGCTTTATTATGCCTTGTCAGTAGTAACTCGAGTATTGTGGTCAGCCTGGTTTTTAGGACATTTAAACTGGAAGAGAAATAGTAGATGTTACTAAATGGGAAGATTTCCAATAAGCCGAACAATTTAGTCAGCAATGCATGTGCTTTACAACTGACCAGTTGTGTTCCAAAAGCCTTTCTTCATACCCAGTAACATCCTTTTCAAACATGGGCTCCGATATAACAGGATTGGTTTCAATCATGTTGTGGTAAATTTATCCTTGAGGATGTTGGGGAGGAGGGGTTCCATCAACAAGTGTCTGCTGTTCTGTCAAGATCTGATTACCTGTGAAATTACAAGTAGCATTTTACACATGGTTACAGTAAAGGTTACAGGCACTCTTTGGATCTGAAATTTCATTTTAGAGCATAAGGTCCCTAAGGGCTGGTTTAATTTATTTAATTACATTGTACAAGACGTGGGTAATAGTTTTAGATCAAAGTATAAAAACCAACTTCCAGGCGGATTTGTAAGATAATTGAAAGTGGTAAATGGCTAAACACTTCAACAGTTTTGCTTCATAGGGCAGAATGATACACAGATATGGAATGCAGTGATATAGTACAAGTGCTATTAAAATCCTAAATAATAAACTTGCAAAAGTAATTTGCTTAATTGTAATGGCAGCACATCTTTCTTCAGGAGTTTGTACTACAGAACTGGATTAAACTGGCCTGGGAAGTCCCCACACATCTTTAAGCACTCCTTAAACACCTTGATGGGTTGGACAAGGAAGGTGGGCTTTAAAGCTTGTATTTTCATCAAGTAATTCTATTTCAAAGAGTTCTCTGCCTGTAGGGCAGAAAAGAATTATTTCCAGGTCTTTCCTTATTAGGTGCTGGTAGGAGAAACTTTATGCTTTCAGATTCCCCTTATTCTAGACCTTGGGTGATAATTTTTTTGGCTCTGCCCAATTTCAGAAAAAAATTCAGTTTTCCTAGATGTGACATTTTTTTCTGTTTTCCTACACGCCCAATTTTGGACATCTGCAAGCAGTTTCACTTCTGAGTTTGTTTTTAGGAGTTTGATTTAAATGACTCAAAGCCATTACCACTGACATCAAGCATTAATTCTTCTTCTTTTTTTTTTTTTTTTTTTTTTTTTGTGAAAGGTACAGAAAGAACCAAAAAGCAGAAAAATGTACATGTTCAGACCTCCCTTGCACAATAAACTTCCTTTACCCCTCTGATTTACCCTGAAGCTAACTTATTTCAATGCTTGTTCTGGAAGAAGTAAACACCTGGTCTGGGCATGCCATCTCCGCCTTTGTGAGTTTTCTTTCTATTCATCAGCTTGGACTGTCACTCACAGCAGAATATCTGATTGCTAATACAATTTCAAGGCTGAGACTCCACTAATATTAGTCATTCCTAAAACTTGACAAAGCAGATGTATTGCCAGGGTAGAGGCTGGCAATTTACTTTTCCAGCCAATAAATCTGATCTGTTGTATCAGATGTTTGCTAGTATGACTTATCTGACTTACCATTTTAGTGTTCTTGCATTAAATCTTTTGCTCCACAAGTCTGTTACATTCATCAGAAGTTTTCCCAATTCATCATGCATGGCCTCATCGCTTCTTTATATAATTTCTTAAAAATAGACAAACTATTTAACTGAACCCTGACTTTATTTATAAATAAAGGTGCTAGGACACTTTCCCATCAGCGTTCCTGAGATCAATATCCCTGTGAAATATGGTACACTTTTCTGCTTCATATTTAAGGGGCAGCTCTGTTTGGTTTCCATATTGATGTGCTACTTTATCATGGTCTCCCCTCTTGCCTATTTCATCTCTCCAGCAATACAGAAATAGTGGGTTTTCTTCAGCAAGTTGAAAGCTGTGACCCATTTAGGAGCCATGTTTGTTCCCTGCTCTCTGAGGTGTATCAGTGTTCAAACTATATTAATTCTCTCTGACCACTTAATACTAAAACCTTTTCCGATTAATATTAGAAGTCTTAATGATTCTCCATGTATCAAGTAGTAGGTTCTAATTTCATTTTCTCATTCTAGTTGCTGTGTCTTCAGATAGCTCAGAATGTGGTTGCTATTGCTGTCTGCTCTGGTTGTATTTCAAATTTGCACTATGTTGCTGATATGGACTTCCTTTATCCATAGTGGCTGATTTATATTGTATTGGCATGAAGCTTTTCTCTCTTGTATCTTTTAGGACTTCTTCTGCCTGTCAGAAATTCAGCAATGCATTTATCTGTTGTTTTTTTATAACAGTTTACAGCTGTTCCACAAATCCTGGAAGTATCATAAATATTCTTTACTGTTAAGGTGACATTCAGTAATCATATCTTTGAATTACTCTCATGGAGTTCCCTACCTAAAATAGTCCAATTCACTAATTTATTTTTCAATATATATCAACTTTACTTTGTAAAGACAAGATTGCCATTCAGTTTCCATTATAAATGTTATTGTGTGATACATGTCTTCCCTTTCCTCTCTATTCAGAATAAAGCAATACAAGATAAGCAATGCATGCTTAAAAAAACAAGCAAAGAACAATCAGAATGTCTTTTTTTTTTCCCATCATGAGCCATTGTTTCATGCAGTGCTCCAGATACTGTTGTGATGCCTTTTCTTTAAATAAGATGCTAATGATGGCAATTTGAACAGACCAGGCTTACTGCTGAAGATGAACTGACTGTGGTAAAGAAAATGTGGGACAGTAAAGGTATGTGGTAACACAAAGCAGAATGCAGAGGGGGAATTGTGAGGGTTGTGTTTAGCTGCTGATGAGGAGTTTGATGAGCACAGAGAAATAACCCCAGATCTTGTGCCCAAAGTGCTGAAGGGAGGTGGGAAATGCTGTGTAAGACATATTGCTCTCAGTGTTTACTTTTACATAGTTATCGTCATTCCCATATCCTCTACTGGGAAAGAGATAAAGCAGAGCTTTTCTTACATCTTTGTAGCAGCAAATGCTTTTCCAGATGCTCAGTGGTCTGGAAAGTAGATCTGATAGTGCCCCCACTGCTGCAACTGCCCTTGTTGCAGCAGAAGGTACACCCATTAGTGTGAGCAGGGCTGTGCAAGCAGCCAGCTCTATGAGCCACAATGGGACTGCACATCCAACTCCTTGCTTGAGTCCACACAGGACTAAAAACCCCTCCAGCAATAATTCCATGTCAAATGGGATCCTTCTGTATCTTCCTTGCAAAAAGATGCAGCAGTAGAAGCTTCTAGGCTCTTTCATGGTTAATATGGGTGTACAGAATTTATTTACCTTTTCTGCTATGGCCTTCAGTGAGCTATTCCTGTAGATCATGCTTACAGAGTGAAACATACAGTATTTGTGGTTGTGTTGTTTTTTTCTCCTTTTGAAGTTCTTGAACATTTCTGGGACATCCTCACAGTGTTTTTACTTTCACCACACAGGGATTTGTTTGTTTTTTTTTCTGTGTCATCTGAACTTCAGTTTTTTGAAGGACCTCTTCTTACCTTTTCTACTCCACTGCTTAAGATTTCCTGACCCTTTTATTAAGCTTTCTTATTCTAGGCTTGCCCTTTTGAAATTAAATATTGGAGTAGATTTTCTCATTACTTTGATAATAGTTAAAGTTGTGAAAAGAAATATTTTGTTCAAGTAGATTGAAGCAATGAACTATGAAAAGAATGCCATGCTATTATATGAAACAATAAAATTTTAGGAAAATCCTTGACATTAATTTAAAACTTGATTAAAAATACCGGTGAGAAAGTTTGAAGCTTGCAAGTAGCTTATCTGAAAATCATTTCCAAAGTTTTACAGGTTAGGTTTAAATGTTACGAGCAGAAAGCTGATTATTTTAAGGATAAAAGTTCCCATAATAGTTAATTTGAAAGAGCTGTTAAAGTTGATAGCTTAGTTAATAATGAAGTTAAATAATTTGATTAGCTTGAGAATAACATAGAGACAGGAAAATTTGTCTGAGGCCCTGACATCTTCTTTAAGACTATTATTCTTCTCTTTAAAAATCAAGAATGATTAACTGCAGTGAGTACAATAAGGGCACATTCCATTGTGTTGGTGTAGTACTGGCACATTTGATGTAGAGAAATTAATCCTGGGATTCTGCTAGGGAGAAAGAGCTGTTCATAGGTTCACCAGTGTTACAAAATACTGTTCCATAGGCTAAAGGTGAGGAATAGTGTTCATCCCAGTGCAAATATTAAAAACTGAGTGGTTTGATACATTGAAGAGAGAAAATAGTAAATAAAATTACACAAAGCTTATAACAACTTTCTGTGCACAAAACGCGAATGTGGAAAGAACCAAAGGAAACTTTGGTTTCATGACTTACAGCACCTTGAATGCACTCCTGTTGGTTTCTGTGCTTTGCAATTAAAGGAATATCATGGCCAGCCAAAACAGGGGAGTAGGGGGTGCAGGTGAGGGTGAGCTGTATCCACTGGCTGTGTGACAGGAGGAATATTATATTAATGGTCAGAACCTGTCTGAGGGCTGGTAATGCTCTCTTTATAGGAGGAGGTCTTTATTAGTTGGGCATTTCAAATAAAGTTTGGTCTGACTCCTTCGTTACTTTATCCTACACCATGAAGGAAGCAAGACACAGCTCCTGACTTCTATATGCTGATGGCGTCAGTGGAATGGCTTCTGGGGAGAGTCAGCAATCTGCACATCTAATGAAGAGTGCGGATATAGGGTATGGAGTATACCCGGTGTTATGTGTGCGACTGGAGTTAACGATACCTGGGGAGTCATGAGTAAGGGGAAAGACTTCAGGGTTACTGGAGTCTGAGAATGATGGGGGTTCTTAGGTCCAAGCATGTCCATAGATAACTGGACTTGATTAATTCCCTAGCTCATAGACCAGTGTGCTGTCTTTTACAATACTTTTTGATGTTGTACTTGAGATACAGGAAGTGGCGTTTGTCACTGTGTTGTTCTGCTCTCTTTAATTTATGCCAGGACTTTTTGCCTGCTCTAATGAATGAACTCCAGCTGCTGGATTCCATATGGAAAATTCAGCCAGCATAGCTCTTCTGACAACTAGCACCTGCACTGTGAAAGCTAAGAATGAATCAGCGTGAGAGAACTGATGACTCTCATCTATTATTTGGGTAGCAAGAAGAGATAAGGAGGAGGAAAGTTAACCCTGCTTGCCAAGTAAAAGAAATGAACTTTTTATATCTGCAATTGTGGCTCTAACTTGGAAACAATTATAGTCACTTTGGAAACTTCTCTTTCAAGAATGAATTTGAAGGTGGGTTCTAGAGAGAAAGGAATTGGCACTGCAGCTCCAGCAGCTGTAGTAGATGTTGGAAGAATAGAAAAAACCCCATATCTGAACAGGTGGCATATTGCTGATAGCTGGCACTTGAAAGATCAGTGGCATCTCAGGAGGCATGGCTGAGCACAAGTAGATCAGAAGGATCCACTGATGCAGTATTCCTTCACTGAACAAGCCAACCATTTTATGATTCTGTGATTCTATGTTTCTACGAACAAGAAGGATAAGGGAATTTTGATTGGCTTCTTAATTCAGGATTTTAAATTATATCCATATGGAGATGTTAGCGATGTTTAGGGAGAGTCACCATCAGATTATCTGAAATGAGAGATGGGAGAAGAAATGTGGTATGTTGAGTTTTGTATCCTGCAGCATGTTCATGACAATGTAGCTATAACTTGTCGTGATATCAAGAATATGTCAACAGGTTGATGTCACAGAGCTCTTGAAATGGGTTGTGTAGAAGAAAAGAGCCAGTACCTGGCCTCCTGCAACAGTTATCATGAAAATAATTGGCTGTGAGTCTACTAATAAGAGATGCAATCACGAATTATAAGAAACTGCTAATATGCCTCTCTTGTTTTATAGTTAAAATCAGTTGTTCTGATATCTTGACCCACTCTGAGTCTGAGAAATACGCTGTGTTCTAAAGCTTCTACTCTTTTCCTTTCAGCTCGTTGGGTATGTTTTAATTTGTTTTCTCTACTGTGATGAGGAACGCATGGTTCTTAGTTTCTAGGAGAAGTTGACAATTTCAAAGGGTACACAAACAGTTTGCCTTCCTTGACTCCTAGAACTCCGCTCCTTTGTGTTTGAGTAATGTTTTATTGTCTCAGTTTTCCTTAAGAAAAGCTCTCTCCTATGAGCGCAGTTGGTGAGATCAGAAGATCGGTTTCAGTTTTAAATCTATTGAGAGGATTTGGAGCTTTCAAATTCTCATGTACAACTTTAAAGAAATTTTCACCTTAGAACTCTATGGATTCCATCCATTTTGGCTTTCAAATGGTACAGAGCTGCCAGAACAGAATTAATTAATGTTTCTTTTGAACCGTGCTGCACAATAGAAGCACTCATTAGATGTAAAGTGCTGGAAGCTGCTGAGGACTTTGTAGTTCCTTCATCTATCTTTATTGAGATCCTATTTTAAGGCTCAAGAAAAATTGTGACATGTATACCTGCTATCATCAGGCAATGATTTGCAGTAAATGGTTGTGGTAAACCAACGTGTCTTCAGAAAGTCAGTATGGGGATAGATTTCAGAAGTGAAAACTTGGGTCAAAAGTGCGAAGTAGTTTCTGTGTCCTGTGAACCTGCTACATTTTTAGCGTGGATTGCTGCCTGTCCGTGTCAATGTAGCAATATGGAATGCTTTGTTATTGTGCCTTGTTTTAAGGAAAAACAAGTTTTATATATTTTTTTGGGAAATGACTCTTTCAAACCTTTCAACTTCTGACAAAAAGTAAGATTAATTAACTGGGAACAAAGGCAGGTACCTTTAGTCATGCAGCAGCATGGCATTCTGCTTTTGTACTGGCTGTTTCTGACTCAGATTCTTTTCCTGTATGCTGTTTGTATTTGCTATTTTTTTTTTTTTTTTTTTTTTTGTAATACAGGACATTCTGATGGGAATACAGGAGAACAGAATTTTCTGGTTTTATTTTTTGTTCCAGAAAAGAACTCTGAGGCCTCCAATGGTAACAGCATACTGCTGAAGTCAAATAAACATCTGGTTTTGTACATATAAGAAATATTTTGAGCATAACGTAAACAAGAAGCTTATTGTAGTCTCTTTGCTTATTTTTTTCCTCTGCCAACTATGAGAGCAAAGCAACAAGGTAAAGGTCCCTCACCCATAGATCTAATCTTTATTTAGTTCAAAGCTTTGTAAGTAAAAGCAACCACCTGTACAGGACAGCTGTTGAAATTCCTCTCTTACGAGCATGGTGTTGGTGCCAAAGTGAAGCTTTTTGCTCTGGTATCATTGTTCCCTTTTAAAAAATAAGCAGCCTGAGCCCATTCTATGTTATCCTTGAGGTCTATTAAATGATGCTGCAATTCCTAGTACAACAGCAGTGTTCTGTAGTGGCTCTTAATATCAAACCTCGGTGTTAGGTGTTTGGCAACTTATTTACTTTTTTATATGAAAATAATTCCATGAATATCATTTCTATCAGTGTGGTCATACTAACAATACATTTGTTAAAACTACGAGTGTCATAGCATTACACAATACATGGATTGCTTCTTGGTCTCTGCAATGTATTTGTTCTTTCTGTATATATTTTAGGCTGGAAAGGAGAAATCTACAAAATTCAATAAGAAAAACTAGGTGCACAAAGGCATGTATTTTCTTGAATGAATAAGCTTTCATTAAGTATATGGAAAAAACCTTGTCCAGGTATTATTAAAGAGAACAGAAATAGAACAGGAATAATAAGAGCAAATAACTGTTTTTTACTACTTCTCTGGTATCCATTTCAAAGGCACAAGATTAACTTTTAGATGCATTGAAGAATTTTTAATGGCATTTTCCTTCAGATTATTTAATGGTGCAAATGATTTTTAAGTACCAAAGTGGAAAAAGGGCTAGGAGCATGCATTCAGTTTTCCTTTAGATTGCTTTTCTTCCCTCCTTTCCTGTAGTATCCTTCCTTTCTCAAAGATCTGTCTTTAAAATCAATTTCAGATGTCAGGAAGAAAGCTAAAGATGTTGGCACTAGTTGTCACAGATCAGACTAGGATGTCTCATTAAACCGTGAGCAAAGAGAGAGTGTGCATCACCTCTAATTTCCAGACTGGTTGGAGTTTTGTATTTAATGTTAAAGAGAAATGTGATTGATGCCTTGCAAAGAATATGTGATAATATTTACTGAACGTTTTAAATATTTGAAAGCATGTTTCTTTGCTTGTCTACTATGAATGATTTTGGTTTCCTGTGTTCTCCCTTCTTGGCTGATGGCCTCTAAAAGTGAACTTTGAGAACAAATGTAGAACAAGTCAGGCATGCCCCTGTTGTGTTGATAATATCAACTTGACAAATGTATTCTGAATTTTGCCTGCAGCCATTAAAATGGAAAGAAAAATTGGAAGTGTTTTATGTGAGTTTTTTCATTGCTTGTACCAGCAAGCATTATACTGATTTTTGTCAAAGGGAAATATAATTTTTAGAAAGCACTTGCCCTATTGACTCCCAATGAAAACAATATAATTTTAATTCATCATATTATTTTTACTGCTTCACTGTTTTGTCACTATGGTACTTTTTCTGTTTGCTCCTAAGCTGGTATAAACTAAAGGCCAAAAGACAAAACTAAAAAAAAAATAAAATGTTAAGGCTAATTTAGTTTGAATGTTTACTGATATAAACAGAGTTGTTGTTGAACTTTTGCATATACAACTTCCAGGATTTGGTTGCATACGCGAAGCAGAAAGTCACTCTTTTTTTTCTTGCTATGTATACAATTTATATTTACTGTATTGAGATAGGCTGTAAACATGAAGTAGGAGAGTAGAATTCATCAGCTTCTGTTGGATCCACTGAGCTGGCAGGAAGCACATGCAGAGAAGTAATTTAGTGTATGTTGCTTTAATTTAGAAATGATCACTTCTGATGCGTGGCCGGTGGGATTGGCCTTTGTCCAATAAATGTTTCCTATAAGCACAGAACATGTTAATGTTTCCACATTAAAACCATTTCAAAATAAGTACCTGTTGAGCATTGCTAAACAAGTAGAAAAACAACTAATTTGTTTCTTAATGAGCCAGTAATAATGTGCTAGCATTTCAGTCAGGCACCGTTTCTGGTTGAGCATGTATTTTAGAAGATCTACTCTGCCAACAAGCCATCTAAAATCAATGCTAATAACAGACATTGGCATAAGTTGTGTCAATGGAAGTGCTAATTCTGAGAATTGTGAGTAAGTATTTGTGACAATCTCTTAAAACACTGAATGTAGGGTGATTAGAATATAGTGCAGAAGGTTAAATAATTTTGGGGCCAATCTATTCCGTGTGTGTTTATATATTCAATTCAGTTGCTCATTATTTTAAGAATAAGAGCAGGAACATCACGCGTGGTGTCCTTGTTAAAGAGAGGGAAATGCCTGGGATGGTGATGCTCCCTGCACTGCTTGCATCACGTGGATTTCTGTCTCGATTCAGTATGTAGGATGAGCTTTCTTTGCAGTAAGTTCTGTATCGAAGTGCCTCCATGGGATTACAACCGTTTTCTAATTCAGTGGCCTCCTGCAGATCTGTTAATCTCAAAGGTGTGGTTTAGGCTGGTGCATAATAGCCACAGAGTTTTCCTTACTCCCCAGAATCCCTGTTAAACAGTTAAGAAACCATTTTCCAGGTATTTCTAGAGGACTGCATTTCTCTAATTTGTTTGTACAAGATTTTGCTCTCTCATTAACATTGAAATGTTGTCATATCTGTTATATGTAAATCATTTTATTGTAAAGTTCTATATTGGAAAACCAGAAAATTTGTATTGATGTTTTCAGTGCTATAGAGAAGGAATATGTGAGGAATTACAGAAGCAGAAGAGGGAGAGCAGTGAGGGTTATTTGTGACTCTTAAACCTCAAATAGCCCAGGTAGTTTTCCAGCTGGGTTGGCATTAGGTGCCTGGTGAAAGCTGAAGTTAATGTTGTTGATCTAGTGTCAGCTGTTGCTTTCCTAAAACAAGTTAGTGCTCGTGGTAGGCACAGAGCTGTTCTTTGTTTAAAAATAACTGAAGTTGCCAGTCCTTTCAAAGAATGTAATTATTTTCTCTGTAGGAGAAAAAAAAATAACATACCTTATCTACTAAAGGAAAGCATTTAGATGCCCTTTCCTCCTTTCTTTGTCTTGCACTAATCTGCTTTTTTAAGGAAGAACGTTCCTATTCAGACTTCTCCCTGGTGGAGCCTGGTGACGATAACCTGGGGCTGCTTTGTGCTGTGATGCACTCCCAGTAAGCATGTCTATTACGGGAGCTATATATTTGTCCCTTTCTCCCACGGAGTTTAATAAAGGAAATTGTTTTGATTAATAGCTTTTAGATTTAACAAACAACTCTGTTTTGGGTTATACATCCATCTGGTCCAGTTTCTAGATTGTCAGCACAGTGATGTATGGGAGTGTGTGCAGCAAGAGCAGATGACTGGAGGGACTTGTGAAATCCTGCAGGGAGCGAAGGCAGCAGATTGCTTCCCAGTGAGCAGCTCCACAGAGCTTGTAAACCTGCCCAGGGCTCACCTCCTACAGGGTACAGGGGTTTCTGTGAATGAAGATTTAGGCTTTCTCCATCTTCCTCTCAAATGTGTCTTCATTATTGGCAAGAGATGCAGGTTCAAAGCAAAGAGCAGGAGTTGACACTTCATTTGGCTGGGTTCTTCTGAGTTGGATTGAGAAAGGCTAGGTTAATGATGTGATATAATTGGTGGAATGTAGGACTCTGGTGGTTCTCTTCTTTGATACACCAGTGAGCTGTGACCAGGCTCTGTGCTTCTGCAGGGGTTCTTCTCTTCAGTCCATCCTCAGTCTGACTCCCACCTTCAAGCAGGACAGACAGCTGAAAGGTGCAGATCTGGCACTTTTCCCTGGGATAAGAGGTTCTCATCTCACTGCGGTGATTGGGGGCTTGCGCAGCTTCGTGCTCACCTTAGTAAAACAAGCTTTCCTGACAACACTCAATCCAAGCTCTTCTATACCAATGCTAATTCTAACAATTTAGAAAAATGATTTTTATGGAGGGACATCATTTGGCAGATTATTTGAGACAAAATACTTGAACTATGAGGACAATCTCCTGACTTCTCTCCACTTAATTGGCAGTCTCATTACAGGTACTTCACTGTCCAAGAGATGCCGCTGCTTGTAGACTAAATAGTTTCGTTTCTTCTACTTTAAAAGAGTTTGTTAAATAGTTCAGTCTTTTTTTCAATCTGGTTAGTGAAAAGGTTTCTAAATGCTCCTTTTTCTTTGTCTGTGGCTGCTATTTTTTCAGTTGCTCTTTTTCATTAATTAGCTCACAGACATGCTAACACAGCTAGGAACTAAATGGTGGTCATTCCTTCTGACTGTTGTGCAGAGTAATGGATCTAATACAGTCTGCTTGTGCTTAGATTCATGATTTGATGATACGATGATGAGGTGTCTTTTTATTTTCTAGTCAGATAAATTGCACTAAAATATAACAAACAGGAATTAGTTCCAAAGGGGAACGCTTCAAGTTCATATACCTTAACTTTTCATAGCTTTGAAAACCATGTATTATAAGAGGTAGTTTTGATAATATCTTATGTAAAGGGATGTTTTCCTCTGTTCTGTGATTTTGACATCATGTATTGAGTAGTCACGAATTTTTTCCTGAAAAGATCTATCCGTGACAGAAGAAAAACAGATTTTCTTCCTACTTCAGTGCAGAATTATGCATTCTGTGTACACACACAGCCCTGATAATGCGTTTTAATATTTAATTGATGTGCTGTTGTTACACAGCTTTTAGCTCAATGGTACTTCCTTATTTTAACATACTTAATGTGTTCTCTACAAATGGTACAAATAAATAATGAATATTAATCACACTGAGCTGCATGTCCATTCGCACTGCTTGCATGCAGCCATACAAGCTCTTCGAATGATTTTTAACAGGGTGATTTCTTTTCATGTTGTTCACTGTGCAGTGGATGCAGCCTTTAAGTTGGATTTACAATGCAAATCTTAGTGGTATGTCCTTTAAAATTTTAAGCACATTGACTGTAGTGTGTTTGCCAATAGTAATTATCAATTATGTTTGATTTATTTTTTATTTTCTAGCAGTATGTTTAGATTTACAGTGTAACCCAACACAGGAGTATGGTTCTTAGGTGTGAATATATGTATATATATATATATATACACACGCACACAAGGTTTGGGAGGTACAAGTCATTCACATCTTCACAAACCTTAATAAAGTTATGACATTGTTTTCAAAACACTATTTAAACTCCCTCTCTGCCTAACTGGGTTTTAACCCTGTCTAACTTACAAATAAATCTCTTATTTTTCCTTTACATATCCTTTTGATGTATGTCATCCATCAATGTTAGCAAGAACAGTAAATGCATTGATCTATTGCTACGCTTGGCAAGTTAAGTAACACTTCTTACATAAAGTATTGATTTATAAAACACAGTACATGTAATTAACATTACAACTGTCAGAAGTTGAAAACGGTATTAACTTGCTGCTTATTTATAACCCAAAAAGAAAATTTAATAAAATATCCAGATTAATAAACTGCTTTTTTTTTTGCCTTCAGAAGTGTCAAGCTGAGTTACGCTTTCAAGAACAGTGAACGGTTTCTTGTAACTTCTGACAAGGAGAAATTACATGTTTTGTCAGTATTGGTGAAAATAATTCTATACTCTTTAGATACGTGTATTATCCCTGAGGTGGTGAAAGGATTCCACTTGGATAGTTCTGAAAGGATTTAGTGCAAAAGAGGCAGAAGTAAGTGATGGTATTAGGGAAAATTAAGGTAGCCAATTTACATCAGGCTTTCAAAGCGCCTTTGATCTGGCCTTTAATCGGTACCTGCTCTCCCATGAAAGTGTGCAAAGCTGTGTCTCCTTGTTTGTGTGCTACAAGCGTTAGGCACCTGTCTGCAGAGCCTGCATGGTGAGGCGCTCAGAGCTTTGCGGGGATCTCTGCGTGCTGCTGTTCCTGACTCAAGCACTGAGCGGGCGCCTGGTGCACAGTTAGTTTAATATGATGGGAATACTTGAATTGAGTTCTGTGAACTTTGGGCTCTGCTTTGATTGTGTTTTTTTGCCCTAATTCAGCATCACAGAAGGATGTGAACAATCTCGTGCCTGTTTGCTGTGGCGTATGATCGTGCTCTTACCACCCTTGAATTCAATAGCATCACTGAGGTCCTTTGAATTGAGTTTGTTGAGACAGGCCTTATCCAATTTAGAGGCCTATTTACATTTTGAAGTTTAAAGGGCAAAAAAGAAAATTACAAGCTACATGTAAACAAAATAACAATAGCAGTAAGGAGTGGGTGTTGTGGTTGAACAAAGGTTTGTGCGCAAATCATTTCCCATTCACTCTCCTTCATCAAAATAGATGTTTATATCTTTTATGGTTATTCATGGCCACTTTGCCATTTAGAAATAATTTTCTCCTCGAGATAATACATAGGTGACCTTGTGTGCCTTTCCAAGCCTGGCAATGCCTTCACTGTGCCGTTGTCTCCTTCTGTTGCATATGTGTTTCTGTGCTGGTCCTCCCAGCTGCTGATAGGCTGTGTACCATTTGCATTTAATTAATCTTCCACAAAAGCAACTCGGAACTCCTCTTATACAAGGGACAGAGTTGTAGAATGCATGCTTATAATACATCTTATCTGTAGATACGTCTGTAGGGTTTTATCTTGCTGTCCATTGGAGTATTCATGGGATCTACATAGATACCAGTGCAATTGGAGCTGGCCCTACAACTGCTGGAGACTGTAGACTGTGTAGCAGCAGCCATAGCTTCAATTGCAGCTAGGTGGTGAAGGAAATCCTGCACAGCCTGGATTCTTTTTCTGTAAGGCAATCTTAGCCTTCCTCCTGCTGTGTGCTGAGATTTAAACTATAACAACCTATTTCCTTGAGAGCTCCGCAAGTCTCTGTAAACATCACTAAGTGTTCAGAGAATACAGAAGGAATGGAGGTTATCCTTTGATACCAATCCAGCCTAGAGAGGTCATAGATTTCTTTGGAACTTTTTTGTTTGGTTTTGATACTCGCTGGGTTCTCATTTATTTACCTGCTTGATTACACTGTGATGCTTTTCCATCTTAGAAACTTTGTGACTTTGGGAAATGTCTGTAAGCATATCTCAAGAATTATCCTGCAGTCTTTTTAAAGAATGAATTACACTTTGTGTAATTTAAGAAAATCATCTGTTTCTTGATTTTTCAGTTGTATAGCTCAATAATGCTATGATTCTATGTTCTGTTATCATTGCCTTCTGATACAAAAAAAACCTACCTCTTTTTCCTTGTCCTGACTCAAATATTACAGTAGGCCAGAAAGAGAAATTAAAAAATAAGATATAGAAATTAAACTGTGAGATCAGGCTGTGGGTTAGTAAAGCAGGTGCTGCTTGAGGCTCAGTTAAAATGGTATTGGCTCATTCTTTTTCTTGTCTGTTAAAGAAATCAATGTTAAGAAAAACACTATACAATTGCATGTGGGAAATTTTTTCTCACTGGGGCTAAGCAAGAGCGTGTCGTGTGGAATTTGAAACAGAATGATGTTATTGAGCATGATGTGTTCTGTCAGAATCCAGGTTTCTCCTTTTGTGCTCCTGTGGGCACTCCTCCCTTCAGTCCTGCTTCTGCTCAGACACTGTAAGCCTCGAAGTTGTTTCCTAAAAGGAAAACGTATCTTCAAAAAGTCTGTAGTGATGGAAAGGATGATCTTTAAATAGATGATGGTATTAGGGAGCAGATTTTATAGACACCAGAGGTTACGTTTAATGAGTTTTAGGCAACAAGTGATAGTAGGATGTTCTTTTTTTTTTAATCATCAAAAACTGCTCTGGCCTTTGCTTGTCTTATATTTGCATGTTATGCTGAGCTATTTTTTGTAGTTTTTGATGCAGTTTGTAAGAAAAAATGGAAGAAGGCAGGAAAATAAAACATGCAGTTGTTTTATGGAATTTTGAAATGCTTGTGCCTTCAAACAAGGCAGGTTTTCCTGAAGCAAGGCATTTCAGAATGTGTGCCTTTGTGTTGCACAGGTCTGAAGGAACTGTCACATTTGTTCTTTTAAACAATGCCATCTTTTCATCAAGATTTTGGTAGAACACTGGATCTGTTTAAGAAATGAGGAATTCAACATGGAGTTTGTGGTTACCAGAGGGGAATTCTAAAAGAGAGAACCACTGCTTGAAGTTTAAAAAAAAAAAATGAAAAAGGGAAAGTGAGCTTTTAATTAAATCAACTTAACCATCAGTATGAAACACTTATCCATGCCGCTTGGGACTCCTATTCTACTGAGCTGTTGAAAGCTAATCATATCTATACATTACAGAATGTTTAGTTTTCCTATTGGGATAGTGTGCAACAGGTATGTAATCTTAACTTCAATATTTCTTCTAGCCAGATCAAACAAATGATTGGCAATTATCCAATAACTGACAAGCCAATTAGTTATTTGACCTATTCAAGATGAAAAAAAGTTACCTATTGAAATCTTGTCTTCCATTGACTGTACATTTAAAAGAAATAAATGTCACTTATTCTAGAAATATGCAGGTTCCCTCACAGAACTTGCTGAGTCCTAAAACAATTTAATTCCATCCCCAATTAAACCTTTAAAAGCATCATCCATCAACCTCAGCAGTTACTTGCATTTAGAGATGATAGCAGACGTGTTCAACAAGTAGATTATCTACCTCGTCTATAGCAGAACAAAAAAGGGCCACGTGGGCTCATTTAGTTGACTTTATGAAACTGATTATTTAAATGCTGTTTTAAATAGACGTGCTTCAGTATCATTCTGATATGAAATCAGGTATTGTCTCTGATGAAAGTTCAAGAAATCCATTTTAGGGGAATGTTTTATACTACTGTGCAAAAATTCTGAACCATGGCAGTATATTTGATAAATCACCTGGTACTTTAATGAAATATTCACTATGATACATCAGTCCTTCCAAATCCAGGCTTAGCATGAGGTAGTACAATGCAATTTTAATTTAATTGTTGCATTTAGTGATTTATTGCACACTTCCAACCAAGAAAATCTGAATCTCAAATACCAATATTTTGGGTAGAATAGCCTTACTGCAGATCAATACAGTTAAAGTGACTCAGTGCTCTAATGTGTGTTTGACGTTGACAGTTACATATAGATCATATACTAACTTTCATACCACTCGAATGCATTTTAGAAGGCTTGAATTAAAAAGAAGATTGACTGAAATGTATCTGAGTTCAGTTTGACTTCCTGGTACGTTTCCCAAGAATTACCATGTAGTTCTTACAAATACATATGTTACATAAGCTATTGAAGTTTATTTCTATCAAAGAATACAGCTATTACATGCATGTCTACGTGTCAGGAATTAGGATCAGTTCAAAAAGAAAAAGAGAAAAATCTTTTGCATATCCAAGCCATGAATAAGAAGAAAATGGCTGTGATTCCCCAGAAGGTTACAGTTATCAGCTGTCAATCAGTGCAGAGCAGCTCACGCTCAATTACTGCTTGCAGTCCAAAGCATTGGCTTATGAATGCCACAGCTGAACTTGAATCTTTTTGATGGGATTCTGCTGCTCGTAGTTTCACCTTTTTACTTTCCTCAGATTGCTGATAAGATTGTCTACAGTTTGGGCTTCCTGATTGTTTCCTTTTTAACTTCTCTTTTGTGTGATGTGCAACATAGATCTTCTGAGATGCTATTTTTGTGGCAGTTATTAACCTAACGTAAGATAGTTCACATTCTTTTCCTTGCAAACAGGGAGTGCAAATGCATTTCTTAATTCTTGCACTTCTGGACTTATATGCCTCTATATGGAGTGTTTGTAGTCTTGTTTTCCTGGTAAATTGCTTAGAGATATTATCTTCTGTGTCAGCTGACCATGGCTTTACACACATGTATGAATAAGGGCATCATGCTTTGACCAAACTCCGAAGAAGTGGAATCACTATAGATGTGCATTTTAATAAGCAAATTGTATTTTTGCTAGACTTCAATGAAAAGTTTTGTAGCCAAAAATTTGTTTTCAATATCGTGTCTGTTGGGTAAACTGAGTGATAGAAATTGATTGCAAAATGAAATATATTAGTGATTGAGCTGTATTTCCTCTGATTTGATTTATGAACAGGTTAATCTACTTTTAATATTTAATATTGGCTCACCTAAAATGATTTGAGAATAGATTTATCTAATGAAGAGAAATAGTAATGGCTGTGAGAATGTGCTAACATGTTCTCTGTACTCTCTAAAATCCTTCTTTGAGCATCTCCAAAACTCTTACTCATTTTCTCAGGATATGAACAAGTGATTTTATCTGGATTTTTGGGGGAAAAATTGCTAAGATTGTAACTGGGCAGTTGCAATGCTTTCCACTGGTGTGGATGATGTGGTACTTCTCTGGAGCCTGTTAGCTTCCCTCTTCTCAGTGGGGTAGAGGTGTTCAAGATCAAATATAGATTTTTATTTGTCAATTTATGCCTGAATGTGATTTTCAGGAAGAATAGAATGAGAGCTCTCAGCTCCTGTGACAAACCTCAACTGCTGGGGGAGAAGCCCAAAGTTGGTAACAAATGCATATAGCACAATTTTTTTTGTGTTTAAATGTCAGCATTAAACCAACCAGAGGTGTATGTGTATTGTCAAATTGGGTCTTGGAAATATATTTTGAGATAAAATTCATCTAAGCTTTTCATGTACCAAGGAAGGCAAATAGACAGGCTAACCTGGCAGCATAATGCAACTTTCTATTTAACGATGCACAAAAGCAAGGCAGACAGGTTTTAGAGCAAATATCTAGATAATTTTGACATTCAGTCATGGTTTTTTTCTTAAGATTTTCATGAAAATAAATCTACATCATCCTTTTTAAGGATACCAGTCAGGATGTTAGTTGTTTGGTAAGCAGACTTGCTGGAAAAATTGCAGAAGCTGGATATATGTACCCACAGATACACATCTTATCCTTTTATTCCTCCTTGCAACTCAGACATTTTATTTTTATTTTTAAGACAGCCTAGCTGAAGAGCTAGAGAAGCTGGAAGTGTTAACCCACATTGTAGTCAGAGGAAAGCAACAGCACATAATGTGAATGCTTGCATTTTTATAGCCGTGAAACTCTCTTAGCTAACAGTCCTAATTCCATTATTTTATTACTCTTGTTTCTAGGACTCAAATGTATTTTTTATCTTTTTGCTCCATTTTTCAAGAGAATAAAAGTTAAGAGAGCCTTGTGACTTGAAAGCTGTTGATTGCCCAAAGTTAGGCTTAAGTGAGACTTTCCTATATTATATGGAAGTCCAAGCATCCCATGTCTGTTAAAAGGATGCACTTTGTTCTCTATCCAATACCAGTTCCTCCCTTTTGCACTTTTCTTTTTGAAATAGCTTTCATTATGCCTGTTGATTTTTCCAGTCTCCCTGCGATGCTCTACAACACCCAAACTTGTCCCTGTAGGTAAAGTTTGTGGAATGCCACGTGGATCTTCTACCTGCGCAGTGAGCAGTGCTGCGCTGTACTGATGTCATTAGAGCTTCACTGCTGTCTGCCTTTGTGGAATCCTTGCCTGTTATTTTCATTTCTGTTTTCAGTGAATATTTAGTGAGCTCTGATTACATAATTGAATTTGATAAACTGATGGGATGTGATTGATGAGGAAGTCAGGAATAAAAGATTAGAAGATAAAATTACTTCAAGGCTTTAAGTAAATCTTCCAGAGCGCTGCGATAATTTATAAAGCATGGCATATTCTTTATCAAAATATTCCCGTAGGTCTATTACATTTTAGCTTCTAACAGAATTGGATTGAATTTTGAGAACCATTTTTGTGTATTACCAGCTTGATTGTGGTATTCTAAATGGGGGAAAGCTCTGAGTGGGCTGCAGCATCACAGCCTTGGGACTGTTTGAGTGAGAGAGGTATGGATGGCTGAGTGACAGGACCGTGGGCAGCAGGCTGCCTTTCGAGTAAATCAGTTGCTCTTGGAAAAATGTAAACTGAGAGGTATAAGTGGATAACTTAGAGTGAAGTAATGAAAGATGCTATCCTGTTAGGTTTAAAGAACCCCTGAAAAAGAGGATCAATGAGTTACCCGGGTAGGGGTTCAGAGTGCAGGTACCAGCTTCGTTGTGATCTCACTGTGAATGGTTCAGCTTCCTTCAGGGAAGAACAATTAACGACCTCCTTCCATGAGCCTCGCAGTGTGAGCAGGTAAATAGAATTATTTTCAGTGAACTCGGTGATAGTCATTTTAACTCAGCAGTGCACCCTGTGCTGTAGGACTTGGAAACTCCTGGTACAACCCCTTCCCTTAAATACAGATGCCAATGTGTTTTTCACAGGGTAGCCTGGCATCTTTCCTGGCAGTGTGTCTCAAAATTCCCTTGTGAGTCTCCCAGAAGTCAGTAACATTGATGCTACTTTTAAAGTACTCACTGACTGCCTAAGTTGAGAAGGAACCTCTAGATCCACTGGGTCTCACTTGGGCACACAGCACTGGGTGGCCCTGCTTGGGGTACTTGTCTGCATCCATGTGCCTTTGTCTCCATCTCTAAGGAGGAGACTTCACATCCTCTCTACAGGCCAGCCTGTAATATTATTCTGTGTTTTGCATCAAATCTCAGGCCTTTAGCATAACATTCGTGTATTTTTACTCACACACACAGACATACCCATTCCTTTGGTGACAGAAGGCATTTGTAAATTTTGAAATGAACATTCTATGGTTCTGACAGATTTGCAAGTAGAAATTTGAGGTGTGAAGCATGAAAGCCTTGATCTCCCAGAGTCAACTAAGGGGTGCGTCCCAATGGGCTTAAAACTAATAAATCTGCTTGTTAGTGGAGGTATGGCAATTTAGCAGTTGAGAATTATGCTGCTTGGAATATTTTGAATGTTTGTGATCCACGGGAGAACAAGTTTGAGACTACATGTGACCCTTGAACATTATTAAAGTACCCTAATTCAAAATCTGTTAGTGGTTTTGGGTAATACAATTTAATGCATTTTGGTGAGCAGTAATATTGAAAAACACATTAATCTTGCAATTCTTTGAGATCTTCTGTTCTAAACTTTTTTTTTTTCTATCCAAGTTCTTCATTTATCCCGAGACTTTTCCTGCTGTGATAATCATTCCTATCCAAGGTTACTTTGTGCTTTCTATTAAAGAAAAAAAAAAGAGTTTTGAGTGGATTTAAGCCTCACAGAGAATGGGGGGAAAAAAACCACAAAACAAACTAATAGAGCTGTTTGCTGTCTACCACAGTAGACAATGCTGTATGTATAAGTACTGAGCATGGACAAAATCTTGGCTGAATATGCACTTTCCTTCTAAATGTGTACAAAAAACTGAGTTTATCAAGATCTTGTATACTTGGGAATCAAGTTTCTTAGCAAGCTCAGTTATAAATATAATAGCATAAGCCTTAACTACTGAGTCATGTTGTAGTTGTTATATTGCTCATTTTGAGGAAAAAAAAGAGCAAAGAATTGGTGTCTTGTGTACACTTATTTAACTTACAGAACTGTTTTGTTTCTGTTTCAGATGATGTTGCTCCATACTTCAAGACAGAGCCAGGCTTGCCCCAGATACACTTGGAAGGAAATCGACTGGTGCTTACATGCCTTGCTGAAGGCAGCTGGCCCTTGGAATTTAAGTGGTTACACAACGACAGTGAAATAACCACCTACTCCAGTGAATACAAGTAAATAAAAGCCATAAAATAGACTTCTCTAAGTATAATTGTAAACAAACAAAAAAACCCAATACATTAAATCGCATTTGTACATACTGGTGTATTTACAATATTTTTAATTATGAAGACCATTTTTGTAGATGGATAAGATGTCTGAGAGAATTGCCTTTGTTGAAGGTGTTTAACACTCCAAAACAAAGTTTCTGGCGCAGAATCCTTTAAGTACCGACAATGATTTTGCTGGCTTTGAAGTTTTCTATATACTTGTAATAAAGAGCAGGCATATTGCTGATATTTGTTTAGATATTACTGAATTAAAAATTGGGATTTTTTTTAAGGATTGAAAGAAAGTTAAGGTTACTTTGATCTTTATTTTTATGCTACCCAAGGTACTTCTTACCCTGTAGATCAGATACAGCATGCTGAAAGCAGAACAGTCATTGGTTAAATGTTATGTATGATATACCACCTAACCTTGAAGGGTACTAAGATCAGTGGATCTGTTCTTCTTATTAAGATGTAGAAATAAGAGAATGTGGTCTATCTTAACCTCCATATGTAACTTTCATTTTCACTTCTGAGAATGTGAAAATTTTGTAGTTAAACTGTTCTTTTGTGATTATGCACTTTGTTCCCTGAACCTCATTGACTCCCTCAACACATCCCATTAGGCAAGAGAGAAAGCACACTGTGGCTAATCAGAGCTAGGTTTTTGTTGATAGGCAGCAGATGGCTGGCCAAACATCAAAGTGTAGAGCAGCCAAGATTTGTCTGCCTTTTCCTTCGTGGCAACATTAACTGGGTCTCCCCTATGCAATTGCTGATTTCCATAACCTTATAGAAATTTAATATTTATGCAACTCTTGTGCTTCTTTTTTGAGTTTTGTTGAATTACCTGCTGAATTCAAAAGTTTTAACATGCAGGTATGTGATGGACAAACCCCTAGTAACAGCACTTGTAGTTAGCTGAGCAAGCAAAATTCTGTTCTTAATATAATTACAAGAAGTAGGGAGATTTTCTCCTATCATTGCAGAAAGAAATTACAGTATAGATTGATATACGAATGTGGATAATGTTATAGTATCCTATGATGTTATACATGGTAGTCCATAATTAAGATCTCTGATAGTCCTGATAATTAGGGGAAGTTTGAACATTGCTTGGGATAAATGCCACTGTTGTTTTGATTAACAACAGCTGAGTCCATTGCAGTTTGCAGCTGATGACTACTCCTACCTACATAAGATGCTGAGAAAGTAACGAAGAAAATGGGCAGGGGCAAGATGCATGATTATGGAGTGATAACAAAAAGCAAAGGCTAGACTCAACCTCAGTTGGTGTGCAAGTCTTGAGAGACAGTTCAGAATAACAGAAAACCTGAACAGAAGTGTATGACATCTTGAAACTAAGATCAGAATGCCGTGGTACTCACTGCATAAGTGCACATCCCTAATAAGCTCACTGTGATTCAAAACATAGACTTTGGTGTGTATTGCAGTGTAAGTTAGAATGCGCGCATTGGAATATGGTTTTCTTTCCCGTTTGTAACTAAAACATCTGCTACCAAGGTGATTAAAAAGATAGGAAGCTACTAGTTCATAGTAAAATAACATTGACAGAAAATATTAATTTAGATATTGCACCCATACTAACTTCTAGTTCATTACTGCAGTCAGGGAGCAACCAGAGAGGATCTTGATTCTGTGGCAATACAGCACTTTATACATCCAAGAAGGATTATGTGGTATATGTATATTGGGATGAATTAAAGGAGAGAAAGAATATGCTTAGACATAAAAAAAAAAAAAAATTGCAGTTGCAGAAGTTAGACTTTGACCCCCATAATAGTTTGTTCTGCAGCTTCTAGGTAAGCATTCTGTTTAAATGCATGAATCTTTCTTGTGTGACTTCGGCTACAAGTAGAATCATCAATCAAAGATTTTCAGTATTTGATATTACTTATTGTGGCTTAAAGTAATGTCTATATTGTAACATGCTGAAAATATTCCAAGCTTATTATAACACACCAAGTGAGTAAAGAACTAATTGGAGTCTTTGCATTTTGACATTGGTGACCCGAATGAACAGCTTTTCTTTGTATAACGATGCTGATTATGCACACAGCCTGGCCTTTATAGTGACTGTGCATACGCCAGTTTGTATTAAGAATTTATAAACCAACCTTATAAATTCTTTGTGATCTGAGATGCATGTAGTGAAAACAAATCAATATTGCTGACTAAAGTAGTAATTTTGGTTGTATTTGTAAGTAGAGAGTATTCAAAGTTCAGACAGTGACTTTCTTCTTTTCTCCCCTCTCCCCTGCCGGTTGGTTGGTTTCCTTGGTTCGTTTGTTTTCTGTGGAATTAAGTTCTGGACCAAATGTATCATCTGTATTTCCCTTTGTTGCCCGAGGACTTCAGTTAAATTAATCTTAAACCAAGGTTAAGTGTAAGCACTAGTATGCTTTCCTTGTGAACTGCTTAAAAGTATTTGATTATTATATTTGTATTTTTAACACTGAACATCAGTTTGACAATCTGCATGTATCCCATTATGCTATCACCCAGAAAAAAACCCTGAGTCATCCCATTTCCAAATCCATGTTCCAGGATGTGCCATTTGTTTGCCTTTCCTGCATGTTGCTAGTTGGTAGGTCCGCTGAGGAGCCAAGGGCTGTGTAGGTTAGATGCACTACATGCATCTAACTTGGGCTGTGCTGGAATTCCCAAGATAGATGGGATTTTCATGCAAACTTTTAAAAGCTTTTCTGCCAAAGATTTTCTTTACTTCAGGCAAGATATTATGAATGTTTTCTGCTGAAACATTAATAAGTTAGAAAAGAGCACTAATGTAAGAGATTTCTGATCTAATTGATTTGTTTTGTCCTAGTGGAAGAAGTAACTCCATGTTATTGTCTTGGTATAGATGAGGAGCAAAGAAATAAGCCTTTAATTTTGGCTCCATTTCATAGACAAGCAGAAGAATTAATTTTAGCCAAGTACAGTAACAAGTGTGGTAATATTAGCTGTTAAAATGAATTATCAATATTTATTTGTCAGAATCATTATATATTGCTAGCGATGCTTTGCAGCAGTCATCTGCTGTGGAAAGAAATTATTCTAGAAGGAAATCAGGAAGCCATATGTTGTTTTGATTTCTATCCTATGCCCTTTATTTTCACCTATTTTCTGTTTCCTATGTGACACTCATCAGGAAAGGCAGTGTGGTAAATTCGGGGCTATATCTACTCACTGAACGGCAAGTAGTTGTGTGCTGTTTGTCCAGCTTACTGCTCCTGAACAGAGCAGGGTTGTGAGTCTGTCTTATCTTCCCAGTACAAATTGTCGTAATCCCTGAAGGAAATTTGCTTGGTTGCACCAGAGCAGGTCAGGAGGAGTCAGCACAGGTGCCCATAACTCATCCTTAGGAAGCCAGGGCTGCTAGGCATTGGATTACATTGGTGCCATTTGTTGGTGGCATTGGGCTCTGGTTTTATTTACTGTTTTAGGTTGTTTGACCTATTTGCTGTACTGTCTCTGATTGTGATTATAATGCAGTGATTATAGACTTCATTTATCACTTAAATTAGATTTCTTCTCTATCCTTTGTTTTTATGCTGTCTGATCCTGTTCACATATTAGCTGCTCTGTCTGTGGGTGTGTATACTATGTGTGAGCATGGGAAGAGATCCTTTCTTTTAGTGGAATTAAATTTCAAAGATTAAAATTCAGTGGTATTATTTTTCCTTATCTTTTCATAAAGACTTTCATTAATCCCACCATAATATCTTCAGAAGGTGACCGGGGGGAATATGTGCTTTGATTAATGTTTGCTTAATGCAGGATTATCTATATTATTCTTGTGTTTTAGTCACATTAAAACTGTGCTCATCAGCTCATTTTCATGTTGAGTAATCAGATGTAGCTGAATGAGGAAGGTGAGCAGTAGTGGAAGAAGTGACGACTTAAGTGCATCAAAGGGCAGAACAAATACAATGTACAGTGCACTGTCTCTTTCAGTGCTCTTTGGAGTTGCGCTGGTCGTGTAGTGTAGTAAACACTTCTTTTCATTGCAGAGCTTTGATAGTTCTTGTGAGGCTTCCTGCTGCCCGTGTTTAGACTGCAGTCTTCTTGTGCCACCTCAGAATAAAACACCCACCAGGCATCTTTGTCTTATGAACGAGGGCAGATAAAACTAAGGAAAGCATTTGAGTCTACATTTCAAGAGAAATTGTGGAGACTAATTAGTATTTATAAATTGTATTTCTTGAGACTAAAAGTTTTCTTGTTTCAATAATTTTTTTCTTTCATACAGTACAGAGGTTACTGTGGTCACAGAGCAGAAACTGAGTGCTGTTCTTAAGAAAAAATACAATATGCCTTTGAGACCACATGTAAACTATTAAAGGAATAATATAAAATGCCACAGAAAGTAGCATTGATCTGCATATGGGAAGAACCATATTACAATTCTGCATTTTTTTTGTCTTACAGGTACATCATTCCAGCTTTGCAGAGGTCTGATGCTGGCTTTTATCAATGCATTGTGCGAAACCGGATGGGGGCATTGCTGCAAAGAAGATCTGAAGTTCAAGTGGCATGTAGGTTTGGATAGAAGTTATTCTGTCACATCGTTAACTAACTGATTCTTTTTGTGGGTGCCAATAAAATTTGCTAGTCTGAAAATGTATTTCATATAATATTAATTTCAAAATCATTGCATTACGAGAAGCTTCACACTTAATGTAAGCCACATTTTGGGAAACAAGCTCAAAGTGGTGCAGTAGTGAGTCTTTAGAGAAGACTCAAGCTATTCAAAGCTATCAAAAGGAGACCATGTGGAGATAGCAGTAGGATGAGAGAAAACTATTGTTCTCTTCTGTAAGTATGCAGGGATTAACAAGGCCAGATAGCACAAAATAATAATAATAATTAAAAAAAAAAAAA
>PPHD01001862.1:0-21382 GCA_002909625.1 Bambusicola thoracicus
AAAAAATAATAATAAAAAAGAGAATTTATTTTATTTATCCTTAATCCTTATTTTTGTTATCCTTCTTTCAATGCGTGAATTTCTAAATGTCAGTTATTCAGATCTGTTGGTGAATGTGCCAACGCTCCTTGGATTTCATGGTCTGCCTGTTATGCCAGCGCTCATACTGGGGTTTGTTACCTTCTATCAAAATTTCACCTTACCTATTAGTGTAACTATGAGCTTGCTACAGCTACAATTGTGGTACACCTACAGGCCCCAGGTATGACAATTAGATAAAGACTCAGTGGATACTGAGAAGCTTTTCAGTACAGCTCGATGGCTGTCCATCACTTTCATGTCAGTTACTCTCAAATAATTCTACTCTGGGGACTTTTGTGGCCAGATATTACCTGTTAGGTCTGTTTGAAAAGGACACAGAATGATACTCCATGGATCACTGGTGATTCATTTTAGTGCTCAGGCTAAGAAATGCTGAGAAAGGCTTTGTTCGTTTAACACCTGTGGGTGGAAGATTTTCCACTGTCTTAATGAGTAGAGGAGCAGACTGTGTTGTTATGATACTGTGTACCTCAGAGAGGGCTTTAGTATCTGAAAATGTCCTATGCAGGGAAGCTGAGCGAGGGTGCTATTCATGTACTTAGTTGCACAGACTCTGCAGTGAAGCCCTCTTTAAAGGTACACCCACAAGGCTCGTTCTGGCAGAGGATTTAGGTCCCTTTATATCGACCCCTTCTAAGTTTGTTTGAACTTTGCCTTGCTTGTCTGTTTTTTATGTGTAAGCACAATATTTCTGCAGATGTGAGAGGGCAAATAATAATAACGTCATTTAAACTACCTTTACACCTGGAAGAGTCTTTATTAACTTAGCATATGAAAAGACCGAAAAACATTTTTACCCAATAGGATATACTTAGGGAAAAAGAGAGAGATTGAGAGAGAGAGAAAGACCCATGTGTTTACTTTTCTTTGCCTTCTGGTGAATTTCTTCTTTGACAATTGGTTGCATTAACATTACTGCTACAGACAAGGGTAAATAATGCCATTATTTTAGAGTCCCAGAACAGACCAGTTCGTTTTCGCTTTTGCATTTTGATTTGTTACCCCTGACATGTGCCTGGAGCTCTACTATTTTCTGCTATAACTTTTACCTGTAGAGTGCAAAGAAAGGTGAAAAGGCCTGTATCAGATGTCTGCTACATGCTCATTGCTTTTCATTGTGTTTGTCAATTAGAGCATTAGATTGAATGGTTCAAAGACTCTGAAGGCTTGGCAGAGCTTTTTCTTTGTAGCATCATTTTTGTAGGAGGCAAGAATCACAGATCCACACTTCCTGTGCATGTCTGTGCCTTCATATTCCCTCAAAAAGCTTTTGAATGTATTGATGTATTTGAACTCAGTGTGACTGACAGAAGTAAAGGGCTCTAATTAATTAAATAATTAGATTTCCACAGATTTATGAATGTTTCAGTTGGACATCAAGGTCAATCAGTCACAAGACACTTCTATAGGAAATCATGTCTTATTAGTTCCAGTGCTGTCAGAACTTTCTGCTGACTTTCATAAATCATTCAGCTACTCCAGTGACTTTTGAACAGTCCAGATCTCAAAAGTCTTTATAAGAAATTTTGATGGTAGATTAACACCCAGTAAAGTGTACATACCTAACATGGTTTCATGACTGAAAACCTTGGATTTTAAGTGGCTAAACATTTCTTAGAAGTCTGTGTATCTCTGTCTTTGCTAACACATGTAATTTTGATAAAACTGTGCTTCTGAGCAGAGGAGTAAGTACTAGCATCTAAGTGTATCTCTTCAGTCTTAGTGTTATGTTGATTATGAGGATAAACTGACGCTGTGAGTTCCAAGTTCCTCTCTGATTCTCTAAAAATAAAGATTTGGACATAAATAAATAATGCTTCAGGTTTCTCCATCAACTTTCTGGAAACATTTTTATTTCCTGAGGTGCATTAGAAATATTTCACAAATATGGTGCAGTAATCAACTACAGCTATAAAACTGATATAGTTGCCTGGCTTTCCTCATGTTCAGCAGAAAGAGATAGGTGCTTCAGGAGAGTAACACATCTATCCTAAGATAAGTATTAAAGGTAAGTGGAATACATCGCCCTGTGGAAGTTCCTGTCTCTTTCTGTAAAGCAGTCTGGGTGATCAGCTTAGACTTGACAGCTAGCATTCCTGTAGTTAAAATTAGATGAAATGAATCGCTCATCTACTCTGCAAATTGGCATATCAATTTCTATTGGACTTCATGTGAAGTAAAGCATTCCTTTATATAAAACAGGCAAAATCTACTCCTTAATATTCCTTTAAATTGTCTGATGGATCTTGTCTTGTTTTGTTTTTTATATGTATTTCATCCTTACAGGTTTGTCCGCATATTTCAAACCATAAAATGAGGGTCAGTATTCTAAGATGAGTATTTAAGTATAGAAACTGAACCTATATCTTTTCAGTGCCTAAGGCAATTTCATATTTTCCTTAATCTAGCTGAGAGCCCAGAGACTGATCTTAGTCTTGTGTTTTCCCTAAAGATTTTCCATTGGTTACACTAGAATTGTCAATAATTGAGAACAATTTGCCTTGGCCAATTTATGTCATATTCTTGCATTTTGGAGTCTTTGAAATATTTGTCCTTATTTTTGATAGATAATTGGTGTCAACTCTATGTAAAATTTGAGCTGAAAAATCTGCAGTGTGCTGGTAGAGGAATATTGAAGATTGAATTTTTTCTATGCTGTCCTCTCTACATTTATTCAGAAATTCTTCTAGGCAGAATTTGGTTCTATGTCTAATCAGTCAGTTTTATTGTACCTGAGGAGTTTGTATTTTTCCCCTAATTCATCATAATTCTCTGCTAGGTTCCTTTTCTCTGGTCATCAAATGCAGTCAGATTTGAGAACTTGGAAATAATTTATTCAAAATAAAATATATCAACATTTATCACCTATCAGTACAAAAGATCCCAGTAGCAATAAGCCCACAAGCAGCATCTATGGTGCTTCTAACTAAAACTCCTCTTCCAGACTCTTTTTTTTTCACCTTTCACACAGAGGCACACAAAGGACTCTTGGCAGTTTCTGTTACTTCATCTCTAAAACTGGACAGTAGTCTGTTGTCTTCATTGTAGGCTCTTGAAGTCCTATTACACCAATAACAGTTCAAGCAAAGAGAGCTTCTGAGCTTGGCAAAGGCTACAGTCTTCCTTTCTTCTGCTTCATTCTTCAGAATTCTGTTTGAAGTGGGAGAAGGGAGGGGTGCAGCTCACCTACAAGTGAGAGTAGTATTCACAGTTGCCATCAGGTCACATAGGAGGAGACCTGCAACATCCCGAAGGGACAGAGCTGCAACCCTGACCATGTGCCCTTTTCTTCTCTGTACTATTAATCTTCTGTTTGATATCGGGAAATTGCCACAAGATAACACAGCCAGTTTCTTCCCAGAGATGGTATTTCTGGATGGCAGGACAGGAAGAGCCAGCTTCAGGTTCTCAGAGACAATATTACTTCTAAATAGGAAATGTGTTAGCTTTGGTCAGTGCGGTGTCTTGAAAACAACCAAAACTAGAAATGGATCCCATAAGTGAGATAGAAATAGAAATAGATAGAAATAGATTTCTATGGAGGAATTTAAAGGTAAACAATTTTATACCCAATATTATTTTTACTTTTTTTACTAATATGTTTAAGAGCTGAATTATGTGTTCCATTCTTACAGTGTAAATTTATTTTGAAAGTCTAACTGGTGCTGATTCACATTGCCTGAATTTACAAGAAAACCATTGGTTTAAATGAAATGAATTGAAAAAAACATTTCAGCATTTGTTTTGCCATTTCTAAAAATGCATCCAAAACCTACAGAGAAGTTGCAGCTGTGAGAAAGTGAGATGGATCCTGTTCCCTTGTTGTGGTGAACCTAGACTGTGTGCCTGTGATGCCTTGGTCATTGCAGCAAAGGATTGGACACTGCATGGGTGCAGTCACTGTCAGCTGGTGAAATGGGAGATTCTCAGCACATTTGTTCTGAGCACATGGAAAAACACTGTAGATTTTCGTACCTGAGGTAACACACCAGACAGAGAGAGATGCTGTAGCGCACTGCAGAATTGCTGCTCTCCAGGCTGCAGGAGCTGCTGACATATATCAGTCGCCAACATTATTTTACATGCTCCTAATCGCGTACCTCGCATTATAAAATGTGCTTGAAGAGGACTACCAGTGGTTTCCAGAAATACAGCTTGCAGATGTTTGAAGACAAGATAATCAAGTTCCATAGATCAGGAGAGTGGCAATACTAAGTCCACAACTCTGCATTCAGAGTTACCATTCCATCCCTTCATATGACTACGATGCAGTGTTATTAATAAGTCAGCTACAAATCAACGTTACTTTTGAAAATATGGAGAAAGGGACATTATCACATCTATTTACATACTATTAAAAAAAAATGTGCAGAACTGATAAGGTTGGGTTTTTTTTTCTTCACTCGATGTGGTATTATAAATCCTCCTTGATGTTTCCTCCATTTTATTATCAGTATCTGTGAACAAGCTTGAAGTAGGTTGATTCTTTATGATCTATGACATTCATCTCAAAAACAAGACTAAAAATTCAATCTCCAGAAGAAAAAATTAAAATCATTAGGGAAATACGGAACAGAATATCTAATCAAATGATTATACTGGATGAAGGAAAACCATGATTTAGCAATGAGAATTAATTTGGTAATTACAAGGAGTTATGAATTTTGCAATTATTATTTCTTTAGAAATATGTAGCTGATTGAGAGACAGGATTTAAAAATGTGTTTGTAACATCAGGAAGAATTGTGCTGAACTCTAATAATTTAAAGTATACATACACACACAAAGCATATCTGTAACTGTGCAAGAAAGCTCGATATGCCTCAAAAGCATAACATTTACTAGTGAAAGTAGGAACAGGTGAGGGATATACAGACAGTCAAGAAAGCAAATGTTGCTCCTGCCCTCGAGAAAGGTACAAAAGGAGGAATCAAGGAACTTCGGGTTGATCAGCCTCAGCTCACTGAAGGTGATGGAGCAAATAATCCTGGAAGTTATTACTAAACATTTTAAGGACAAGGTGTATGGAGACAGCCACAGGAATTTATGAAGGGAAAATCACACCTGATCAACCTGGTAGCCTTTCTACATTAAAATGATTAGCTTGGTAAATCAGAGGAGAGCAGGAGATGACATTTATTTTGACTCAAGCAGGGCGTTCACAATCTCATCATGGACTAATTTAGCTGATGAAGTTCAGTCTAGAAAAAGTGAAAGTGGGCTGGACTGAAAACTGTCTGAACTGGGCTCACACGGTCGTGGTAAGCTGCACAAAGTCTAACCTTAGATGTAAATCTGTAACGTGCAGCTCAAGTGTTAATAATAATTTAGCAACAAAAACATCTCACTTAACAGAATGCTGTGAAATTTATACACTCTTTTATAGACATGCTGGTGCAATAGAAATTGACTTATTTTTCAGGTAGGTGAAACAGCTATGTTTAAGTTTACAGTAAGGAATGCCTTCTTTGTGCTGCTTTTGGGGCTTCTGTGAGCGAGCAGTGAGCAGGTTTGGGAAGCAGATCTGTCCCAGGATTTGTCCTTTAGAAGAACCTTGCTCACCTTTGGGGCATGTCAGCATATTGAACTGACATATTTAACAGAGAGAATGAAACCATATGTACACATAAACTTTCTGCATCTCTCTCAATGTGAGACTGTAGGAGTAAAATCAGCAAGATTTCAGGAACAAGCCAGATAGCTTGGAACAGCTGCAAATCATAAGATTTTTTTTCCTGCTTCAAATATATCCTCAATTACCTTTCATTTATTTCTCTGTAAAAATTACTTAACACCATATAATGTTGAAAAGAATAGTGGTTTAGGCAAACTTATACTTTTCACATTGAAACAAGACTACTTTGACAGGTTCCTATAAGATTGACTTTAAGCACATTTTAATTTTACAGAAATATGAGGTATTCTTTTTGAAAATGAGTAACTAGATCTGTATGCACTATCTCATAATGTCTATTGGCCTGTAGGGAATGGCATGGAGCTGTGTCAGGGGAGGGTCAGGGGGGTTAGAGAAAGGGTCTGCACCAGAGGGTGGTGGGCATGGAACAGCCTGCCCAGGGCAGTGGGCACGGCCCTGAGCTGCTGGACTTCAAGGAGTGTTTGGTTAATGTTTTCAGTCACAGAGTTTGAATTTTGGGTGGTGCTGTGTGGAGCCAGGAGCTGGACTCTGATCCATATGGATTCTTTCCAACTTGGGATGTTCTGTCATTCTATGATCCCATATTGCGTTACAAATAAGGATAGAAATATTTCATTTCTGATTGCGTGATTAATTAGAATGGCACCTAGAAGGAAAACCTTTATTAATGTTCAACTGAAATTGTTTTGGTTTGTTTGTTTGTTTAATCAAAGTAATAATTATATTAAGTGACATTTCTTTGGAATCAGTGTCTGATAGGTAAGGGTTAACAGTGCTATTCGGTGAGAACAAATCTATTTATTTCCTTATTTGCCCTGTACTAGAGAAAAGTAAGTCACACAGAAAACATTTTGTAACTGTAGCTGAGCCGTTCATTAGAACACTTTTCAGAAACAATGACATTTGTGAATAAAATGAAGCCAGTCTTTGGAGGAGGAGAGAGGATTAGAGTGGCCAGGTATTACTTTCACTTACAGGTTTTCAAAGGTTGTATCATGGTATTTTCAACCATTAGATTTTTTAGAGAAATACACAAATCTTGAAGTACTGGAGTAAAACCATAACAGCATGAAATCCTTTATTTTCCCACATAAATATGTGCCTAACTTGGGCAAGGCGGTGGGAAGGCAGTGGTACTAACAAGCTTACTTATTGGTGAGGCTTTTTGTGAGGAGTAGTACATGTCCTGACAGATGCACATAAGTGTCAAACTCTGTGAGGATTCTGCTTCAACCTCTCGGGTTAACCATGAAGAGGGAAGGGAAAGAAAAAACAAATTCACAGAATCACAGAATCACAGAATTATCAAGGTTGGAAAAGACCTAAAAGATCATTACTCTTAAGTATTGCAGCTTTTTTATTCCAAATAACATTTAGAAACTTTGGTATAAAATTGAGAGTTCTATGTGTTTAGATACTCTGGAGAAAAATATTTGTTTTGGAAATCTCAGACACGATGGGAATGTTATGTAGAAGACAAGGAAGTAGAACTGGCTTAATTGAAACCCTCTACAAAAAAATCATGTTAATGCAGAAATAATTTTCCAGCATTTACTTGCCTATGCTATTGCTAGGACAAGGGAGAATTGTTTTGAACTGAAAGAGGAGAAATTTAGATTAGATGTTAGAAGGAAGTTCTTTATTCAGAGGGTGGTGAGGCATAGCTGCCCAGAGAACCCATAGGTGACCCATCCCTGCAGCCATTAAAAGATGGGATCCTGCACAGCCTGATCTGGTGGGTGGTTACCAGCCCGTGGCACAGTGTTGGAACTAGATGATCCTTCAGATCTCTTCAAACCCAAGCCATTTTGTGATTTTGTGATTGTCATGTAGTGAATTCTGTAAGAAAGCTGTGTGTCATTTCTATCCTTTTTAAGTAGCAAAATCATGTTATTATCCACTCATTTATAATCTGAAAATTGGCCTTTCTTTATGTTATGTGATTGGAATTTGTTAAATAGTGAATAGGTCCCTTAAAGAATTGGAAGCGTACCATGAATAGAGTCGTCATATTTTTATGTATCATTATTATTACGGTAATGCTCTTTCAGTGGAGAATGTTAATGTCTGTAAGTCTTGTCCATTTATTTTTCTAGTAAAAGAATAGTTTAAAAAAGCAATTTCTACAGTTATTAACAAAGTTGTTAATTAAAGCATAAATTAAATTTTAATTCTTCAATCTCAGTTGTTACTCTTAAAATTATGCAAGATAACTCAGTCGTTGTCACCCATACTTATTGCTATTATGAAGAGAGGAGGAATTTCAGTGAATTGGCATGGAATATGAGATGTGTTTATGCTATGTCAAGCAGTCATTTGAGGGAACTTGATGAGGAATCACGCAAATCTGTTCTGTTTTACACATTAGTGTGGTTATACGAACTAAGGGGTACATTTGCAAAATGTAGTATTTTGTGAGAGTTCCTACTTCATTTCTTGGGACCTTAGTTGCAAAACAGGAAGTCTATATTTTCAAGCCAAACAGAGCATCTCATGTTCCTGCTAGAGCCAGTGGGAAGTATCATAGCTCATCACTTCAAAAGGCAGAAAAAGAGACATTAATCAGGAAGTAGGTGAGAAAGCCTTATCAGTAGAACTTATGATCAAATGAACCCTTGTCCTAAAACCAAAACAGTTGCCTCCTTCTCCCCTCCCACAAATCCAAAGGAGAAAAGTAAGAGTCTTATACAGACTGGGAACTATAATGTGTTTTAATTATATAAGTATTTTTTAAAAAATCACACAAAACTAGACGGTGTTTCCTTTGTTTGCTCAGGGACATGATTTAGTGGAGGGTTGTTAGAGCCAGGGTAGTATGGTTAGGTTGCAGATGGACTTGATCTTTAAGGTCTTTTCCAACCTGAGCTATTCTATGATTCTATGATTTAAACACATTATTAGCTACCTATCTAACTGTGCATAGTGATAATAACTGCTAACAAGGTCAGAGGAAATACTAATCTGGAAACATTAAGGTATTTAGGTTTCTGTATTTGAGTATATATTAAACTACTTCCATTAACTAGATGAAGAAGAAAATGAATTCTCAGATGTCCACATTATGAAACAAGGATGTTTTGCAAATTTAAGCTTAAATAATGTTACTGCTTCTAATGGGTATATCCAGTAACATCCAATACCTGGGACTGGCTACTTTCCATAAGAGCTACGAAATGCCAAAAGATAAAAGAAGTAAATTTTCTACTGTGAACAAGAAATGTGTTACAAATATTGAGGCTAAATTCATGTCGTATTTTCTGCATGCCAAATATTTGTATCTAGTCTCTCTCAGCTCTCTCTTGATGCTAACACATAACAATAGCAAACCTTTTATACAGAGGGTGAGAAAGAAAGCAGGTACTGAAAGTTCAGACTGAATAAAACAGCTGAAGAGAATGATGGTGAATGGGGCAAGCATTGGGTATGAATGTTAATTATATATATATGTGACTTTAGCAGAATTTAAACAGAGAAATAAACTGCTTCTGAAGATATTTGAAAAGCAAGAAAGTAAAAGCATTTCTCTTATTCAGTAATAACACTGTTCTTTATACTACACTAGTTCATATTATTAAATAAACAATGTTTATTCCCAGTACATCCTCACTCCCATTTTTGATATCACTTTCAGGTCACTGTTAATTCAAATAGATTCTGGTATTTTATTTTGTCTGTCCATCAACATGACTGTGGCGTTCTTATTGGAATTTGGCTTAAATTAAGTTTACCTCTAAATCTCTAAAGCCACTCTGTGTGGGGAAGCCTGTGCAACTAGCATCATGCTGGTTCCCAACTGATGTTCTTTACCCACAAAGTAGAATCAGATGTTTTATTGCCTCTGCCTCTTACTGTCCTCCAGGCATAGGGACTGCTTCAGCAGAAGGTGAAGAACATCTTTATAATTACATGACTGTCAACATTGCCCAGCTGAGCAGGTGCTTTTGGAAGTCCTGTTCCAAGTGATGACAATGTGTTTTCCTTCTTCATGCCTGCTGCAAATCTTCTAGTGATATATTTGATAGTGAGATATTGGCTTCAAAATCTTCCTTTCTATTCGATAAACTATTAAATGGAGGAGTTTACTTTATGATAATTTTAGTAATGTCTGTTACTGAATTCTTATCTGTCAGCAATATCATACTGATACTGTAAGTGAACTGGTAGTTCATCTATCTTCCAAAATATGAGTGTCTGTTAACGTACTTCATATAACCTATGCAGCTCTGTTTACAGAGCCTATGTTTACAGAATGAAACATAATAATTTCCACATCTCATTTAGTCTCCTGCTTTGGAACAAAAGTGAAATACTTTACTGTCCTCTCTGACCTTTTCTCAGGTTGGGCAGAAGTGGTTTGTTTTTTTTGTTTGTTTGTTTGTTTGTTTTACGAGTAAACAAACTTCAAATAGATTTCTTCCAATCTAAATGTCTTGTTTTACTCTTCAGGAAGCTGATGTGTTTGCATCAAGTTTTACAAGGTAGTGCGTCAGCACTTGAAATAAGAAGTACAAATCGTCCATACTGGAGTAATGCAGTTATAGTGCAATTAATGCTTCTTTCAGGGCTCTCCTGCCTTCATTAGTGCATAGGAATACTTTCCATTCATAATTCTCTCCATGACAACTCATGAAATGAACAGTTTGTGCTCATTTTGTGCTAGTACTCATTTTGTTTCTCAGTCATCCAAGACCATCTGCACATTCTTTTTTTCTGAAGATATATATTTCCATTTAAAATCAGCTTGCAGTTTGTTGAATATAGTAACCCAAATACTGTGCTTGAAGACCTCTTTAGATAAACTCAAATACTTTAATTTCTTCTAAAGTTCCTGTGGACTAGGTACTTCTAACAGTAAGCATATCTTTTGAGTATATATAGACTTATTTGTATCTCTTTATAATGCAGGAAGCCTACAATAATTTGTAGCCTGCTTTTTAAGCTGAGTGTGGTTTAAAGCCTAGATAGTGCATTTCAATTTGCAGAATTTCATTTATTCTAAATCCTTCCCAAAAATCCAGCAGAAATCAGAGGAGAAATGAACTCAAAGCTGTCTTTCCGAAAGGCTAACTTTTGGCAAGTTGTTATTATGACAAAACCAGTTTTCAAAATTGTATGTCTTTTTCTAAGAAAAACTGTCTCCTGAATTTGTCTGATAGCAGAAAGCAACAATAGTGAGAAGACATATTCTACTCTGTTACCCCAACACATTTTTCAGTAGTTTTTATCTTTCAAGACTACGTTACTTCTGTACTGTCTTTCTTTAGGAAAACTTATAGGGTGGAGCACATTTAGATCGCTTCCCTAAAATGAGAATTGTCTAATACTTAAATGCTATACATTACACAGAATTATTTTAAATTTCAACCAGATTTTCTAATGCAAACCTTTTCTATATTACGTCCAATTAATTATTAATAATAATATTATTGTTATTTTTATTTTTGAGTACGATTAAAATGTAGCTGTAATGACTTTGGGATGGATGCAGGAGGGAAAGAGGAGAAGACACATAGAAAATGCCCTAAAATGAAGCAAAAGAAAAGAAAATCAAGTAGCATTTATGTACTATGCTGCTCCGTAACATCCAGGTCAGATTACAGTTTAGTTCAGCTCCCTCATTTTCAGGAACTAACCACATTTTATCATTAAGAAACAACAGCTCAGCACACTCCTTCATCAGACAGTCTCTCTGCTGATTGCTAAGAAAGCCCTGCAAAGAGCCTGAGGTTGGGAAACATTAGTCCTGCACATCTTCTTCCAAAAGGAATGATATGTGTAACATATGCCTTTTTTTTTTTTTTTTTTTTGTACTTAATATGTAGTGTAATCCACACAGACAGAAGCTATTTATATTTGAGAAAAACTATCAATAAAACATCTCAGTCACTTAGTAACTATAGCATCCAATGATTATAGTTATTTTTATTACTCTTCCATCCTGTTAATATGGTCAGGAATGGGAAAAAAATGTTTCCTTTTGCCCCATTGCAGTGGCATCTCATCATTCAGCTTTTCTGGCCACAGTCAGAGCTACCTAAATCAACTCCTATGTAAAAATAAATGTTTTTATATTTTAGCACTCAGAAAGTGCAGTCTTTGAATTAGTTGAAGCCAGAACTAGAAAACCTGCAAAACTCAACAAAAGTGAAGTTAGAGGTTTTGGAAATTAGCCCAACACATGAATTAAACAGTATACAATTTGGCTACAGATCTATAAATGTCCCTCTTTAGCCTATTTCATAAACTAACCACTGGTGTCTTCATCTGTCAAAATCAAATTGTGGGAATTAAGGAAATACATAATTAATCTATGCTCTCCCATAGCAGTGGCCCACCATAATATTTTTTGTCTTTCTGTTTGTGCAGATATTACAAGAGAATATTGGAAAAGTACTTCACTTATTCCAAAGAAATACAGTATTTTTTGGCCTTTAACTCACTATATCATTTTACCACTCTGCCATGTCATGTGCTGCTTTTGGAGATGGGCTGTCACAGATATTCCCAGTGGCTTTTGCAAGCTTCAGAGGTAAAACTGAAGTGAGTTAGACTGGGCTGTCATGTACTGTAATTCTTTATTTTATACTCTTCAGAAGGTTTATTTTTTCTGAATTGATGCTCTGTAAACTCTGTGAGGGTCCTAAATATGCATTAACAAAGGTTTTACTCATTGATTTCTTTTGTCAAATGATGTGATTTCTAAATGCAGGAAGATATAGATTTATATCTTATTTTTTTCAGAGATACTGGCTGTAAGAATGAATAGCTAAACTCAAGAACCCACCCATGCCACTCTCCCAACAAAACAAACAAACAAAAAGAAAAGAAAAACAAAACTTTAAAGGCTGAATTAGGACTCAAAGGCACAATGATTACATGCATAAAAATGTTTATAGCTGAGTGAGAAAGGGCATTTTAATGAAATGCTGAGGATGACCCTACCTCAGTGTGAGTATTTCCAGAAAAGGATATATAGTTATTTGAAATGCATAAAAGTTTCATGTTAAATGGCAAAATAATTTCCTTACCTATTTTGTCCTGATAATATTGCAAATGTTATAAGGAGCCGGTCTTGGTTTGTATCTGTGCCATACAGGGATAATCATTGTAATCTTGGACGAAGTATGAATGAAGGACTTTTAGATTTTGGTGCAAGACCTTTACTACCTTACAGACAAATATGGAAAAGCATGTCCTATAGCTACAGATTATTATATTTGGGGTACAATGTTGGTTTCACAGCAAAATTACAAAGTTTTCACATAGTGTGGTTTTTCTTATGATGTGTAATTTACTATTTGGTGAGGGAAAAATGTATTTTTCTTTACACCTGCAAGACTGCAGTTTTCATATCTTTTCTTATTATTCAAAGAACTGATACAGATGTTATGCTCATAGAAATTCACACGCATAGAATGTTTCCTATGATGGTCCCATGTATTTTGGGAGCATAATTAAGCCCTGCAGCACTGCTACATTGCACTCCTGTTTCATAAATGGGGAAACTGAGGCACTGCAGATCTGACTTGCTCTAAATCATACCTATTTAAGAGAAAACCACGGACTCTGACTGTCAGCAGGTTGATGTGAATGGTAACAATGCACGACCTCCATTAACCTGATCTGACTTCAAGTACTGCCATTTCTTTACAACTTTGTACAACATATGTTTCCCTTGCATTAAGCTGTAATGTTTGTTGACATTTATATTTCATCAGCTACCTCAGTTCCACATGGCTCTTTCAGAAAGTTCAACTTTCCTAAGCTGTTTTTCATAAATCCGTTTTTATATACTCACATTTTTCCCTTATTTTTTTCGCATTGAGTTTCTACCCTTCTCTGCAAAACCTCATCACTATGACCATGCAGCGCACTAAGCACACTTTAAAATTCTTTTTCCTTTCCTGATGATTTGTTTCATTAGTGACATTCTTCAAATCAAATGTACCTAATCCATGGTTCAGTCTACTAACGGTAAATCGGTTCAGTGAACAGGGATTTATATAACAAAAGAAGTGCTCACTTAGGGAGTACTTTTAATACTTCATTCATTGAAAAAAAATGCTAACCTTCAGATTTTTCTGACTTTAATGCTCTGGTGTTTCAGTTTGGACTTAACTGTAAATGAAAGCCTTCGAAAGCCATATAATCCATCGTTCTCATATTTGCTGAAGCACAAGTTTCATGGTACATGAACATTTTTTGTTTCTTTCATTATTTTTTTTCTTCTGTAATTATATCAGCTATGTTACTTCCAGGCATGCTTAATTCTGTTGTCTGTTCTGCTCTGCAATTCCTAACAAAGGCCCAAATGTCTATTGTGCTTTATATTTATATAATTTTTGGTTAGAGACTGTAATCCTTGCATCTGATTATTACTTTTGGGAGGAGGGGTGGAAGGGGGAGTTGGGAAATGTTCCTCTTTCTATGTTAGCTGTAATTCAGCTACTGGGATCCTGAGGCTCGATTGGTGTTCTATTTTGAGTTGTGGTTATGTAGAGAAACTCTGTTCTTACTAAGTAGGTCTTGCTTTTGTATGCACAGATTTTTAACTGTTTCCTGAGATGGGAATTTCCTGTATTTCTGTGATGGGAATAAGTTTGTATTTCTTTTAGATTTTCTTAGGGGGTACTGATATAGGAAACTAAACTTGACTGCAGATTATTGGATTATCATATCACCTCACCAATTAGTTTAATTTACTAAACAATTCAGTGTTCTGGGGATAGACCAAAATTTGCAGTCATCACCACAAGTGTTAACTTGACTAGTTAACAAAATTGTTAATCAATTCTGTTAATCTAGAAAGCTGGACTTCAGTGGCAGGGAATTAAAGCAAACAAAAAAACCCACAAATATATCAAGATAGCTTTTTCAGGGAAAGGGGACTGAGCTCAATGAAAGATTGTACCAAATTTTCCTTCAGGAAAGAATGATTCCATAGTGTTTTTTATTATAGTCTGTAGGCCATAAAATAGCAAGCCCTTTCTACTGAGTTATGTCATGTTTCTTTTATTCTTTCATTTTTAAATCTAGTAAAATAACCTCTGTCACTGAATGCAAATGACATTGCACAGTTCAACTGGGATTAAATTATTAATATCAGTACATTTTACAATAGAGGTAGGAACCCATATAAATGATGACCAGATTTGAATGAAAATAGGATTCTGAGGAAAGGAAACAAAAAGAGCTCATCCATAATTATAAAATCACCAAGGCTTATCCTTGGTGGTTCACAAGATCATCCAGTCCAACTGTCCATCCATCACCAGTAGTTTTCACTAAACCATGTTCCTCAACACAGTGTCTAAATGTTCCTTGGACACCTCCAGGGTCAGTGACTCCACTGCCTTCCTGGGCAGCCCATTCTAACACCTGACCACTCTTTCAGAGTAGTATTTCCTAATGTCCAGCCTGAATCTCCCCTTGAGGCCATTTCCTGTAGTCCTGTCACTAGTTACACAAGAGAGGAGGCTGACCCGCAGCTCACTACAACCTCCCTTCAGGTAGTTATAGAGAGCAATAACGTCTCCCTTGAGCCTCCTCTTTTCTAATCTAAACAATCCCAGCTCTCTCAAGCCACTCCTCATAAGGCATGTGTTCCACACCTGTCACCAGCTTAGTTGCCCTTCTCTGGACATGCTCCAGGGCCTCTGTCTTTCTTCTAGTGAGGAGAACAAAACTGGACACAGTACTCAAGGTGTGGCCTCACCAGTGCTGAGTACAGAGGTACAATTACTTCCCTGCTTCTGCTAACAGCGTTATTTCTGATACAAGCCAGGATGCCAGTAACCTTCTTGGCCACCTGGGCACACTGCTGGCTCATGTTCAGCTGAGCATCAACCAATACCCCCATGTCTATTTCCTCTACAGTCTTCCAGCCACTCTGCCCCAAGCCTGTAGCGTTGCCTGGGGTTGTGGTGGCCAAAGTGCAGGACCCAGCACTTGGTCTTGTTGAACTTCATCCCATTGGCGTCAACCCAGCAATCCAACCTGTCCAGGTCCCTCTGTAGGGCCTTGCTACCCCCAGGCAGATCGACACTTCCTGCCAACTTGATGTCATCATCTGCAAACTTACTGTACACTCAATGCCCTCATCCAGGTCATCAATAAAGATATTGAAGAGGACAGGCCCCAGCACCTACCCCTGGTGAATACCGCTCATGACTGGTGATGTGAGCAAGAATTATGTAACATGATTTTATAATCTTCACAGATAGTTGATATGCTTTTTTCCTTATGATTTGTCTCACAGATTTTCCATTGCAATTCAGTAGAATTTGATTAGTCTTTGCAAACTTTATCCACAGCATCATGAGTCAGGTGCATATCTTCTACACACAGATTCATAATTTTCAAAGAGGTTTCTTTGCTCTGTTTTCAGTCTGTGCACAGCAGTGATCCAGCTCATCACTCATCTCTAATGATTCTCTTCTTCTCCTCTGGGATACTTATCTCATGAAATGAGCGGCATAGATGACAGTTTTAACCATGCTCTGAACAGGACTGAAGTTCCTACTAATATGTCCTTCTGAAAGACAGGACAGAAGCAGTCCACCCAATCACCGTCAAGTTTTAAATTCAGAGTATGCTTTTTGTTACCTGGTCTGAAAGCAATGAAGTCTTCATATTCCAATCACTTGATTTTCCTGTTGTTACAAAAAGCCAGTGGTATTCGATAGGCTACATTACTACTGACTCTTGGTATTGATTTTGTATTGATTAAGCAATTTGTTCTTATTTAAGAGTATCTGTAAAATAGAATGTTTTGTTAGGACATGAAAAAGTTGACTAGCAGAAAAAGAATGCCAAAAGTTTAAAGTAGTGCCTGCTGTACATTCTCTTACTGATTAATAACTACTATTCATTATACACAGTAGAAATAACTTAATACTCTATATATGAAAATTGCTTCCTGCACCATCACTTGAAAGAAAACGAGACTTGTCTACAAGGCAAAAATCCACATTTTCCTTGTAAATCTTAGGAAGTATTAGACAAGTAATCAAGATCTATAAACTAACTGATGTCTTAGCTCTCATTTAAGAGACACCATAGAAAAATTACACTCATCCTACTCCCCTTTTACAATGAAAAGTTTTTTCTGGATCACATTTTAATGGAACAGCAATGCAGAAGGATATGCAGAAAAATATCCTGTTTGTATTTTGTGCTTGCCTTAGCAATATGGCTACAAAATAAGGATTTTTTTAGCAACAGTACTAAAAATTTACTGTTTAAAAATGATATTTGTTAAATTTCATATCAGAAGTTAAGATAACAGTCTGAAACTGAAAGGGTTGAATGAATATACACAGGATTTTGTTAGATGTAACCTTTGACACAAGAATTTTGTCTTACTGGAAAGCAGGTGCAGTGAGGTAAGCTGTGATATTAGAAATCTTGACATGCATGTCAAAAATGGGTTTCTCTTCATGTGAGAAGTTGATCCCCAGAATAAAGAAAAATGCAGTAGAAGAAAAAGCAAGATTAGTCCCTTAGCATTGGGTCTGACAACTGGATAAAGGCCTGGCACTCTGGAAAATCGACAGCTGCCTAAATTGTGAGGAGACTGTAAACTGTGTGTTTTGGGTGCCAACTCATAATTGTACATAAGATAAAATTTCCAGCTGAAGTATCACTGAGGGTTCAGCTCTTACTGTTACTTATGACTTTAGCATAGAAACTGCAACTGTTCATTTGTACTTTAACATTTTCTGATGTTGCCATCACATAGGGTGTAAGACTGAGGAAATGTTAACTCTACTTCTAGATGCGATATTCTCTCTTGATACCAATAGAGAATTGTTACAATTGGTAGGTCAGAACATTTAGCTCTGGTAAGCAGAAAAACAGATAAATGATTGCTTCTTTTTTTTTTTTTTTTTTTTTTTGTGTGTGTGTGTGTGTGTGTGTGTGATCTGTTAAAAAAAATAGTGCTATTTAAAGAACATCCTAGCATCTTGCATTAGCTTCATTTTCAGCTAAACACAATCACTTTTGAATTTTCAGATTTTTTGTAAAATCTTTGCTGGTCAAGTTTCTTCTACCAAAAGTGTGGTTCCTTAGTGAGTTGTGGATAATTTATGATCCCAAGATTTTCAAGATGTTCAAGATGTTTATAGAGAAAATATTTTTATTTGTGCTAGGAAAAAAAAGAAGAAAGCAAGAACAAAAGACCCATTAGAGATCAAATATTATACATTAGCAACATGCTGTAACAGATTTGACTTCCATGTGGCGTACACTGTCAGTGCCTATAGAGTGAGTGGCATTTTTTGATCTTTGAAGGCATGAAATATCAGAAAAAGCAATTGCATAATAAAGAACAACTGGCATAGTAGTAGTTTCGGTTTGCCTTCCTCTTTCAATGTATATGGAAATAGGACCTATTTTTTCAGCCACTCTGAAATCTCCCAAGAGATTCTTCCATAGCTCAGCATACTTTGTGGCCTCACATTCAACTCCAACCTATAAACTTTTTCTGCAGAGAATAACGTGAACCAGGACTATTCTTCATCCATAGTTGCCAAGTTATGTAGTCACGTATACATTAATCCATGATCCAACTCACAACTATAATGTGTTGCTGGTGTTTGAAAATGTTGAATATGTTTGAATATTTGGTGTCCTCTGCTTTCTCTACAGGACATATGTGTTTTTTGTTTTTGTTTTTGTTGTTGTTGTTGTTGTTTTTTGCGAATATGTGGGCTTTACCCTTCAGACCTCCCGTTTTATAATGCTTAATTTTCCTAACACGTACTGAGAAGTGCTGTGAGTGGAAGGGGATTTCTGGCAGAAGGTACCTTGGAGAGCAGTTCTCACAACATTTCAACAGTTTGACTGTTTTCATTTAAGGGTATTTTTTTTTTTTTTCATGGGTGTTTTGTTTGTTGTGAAGAGAGAAAGAAAGGCTGCCTCTGATTCCTAGGTAGGTCATTGCTGAAGATGCACTCAGAAATCCATATATCACAGTAAACCTACAAAAGCCACAGAGTTAAAAGAGAGATGTGAAATATACTTACAGAACTCTTCCACCTTTTTAAAAAGAAAGAATGCTTGCATGCTGTCAAATCCACAAAATTGGTCTTACAAATCTGGTGGTTGAGCTCAAGAATGAACTTTTTACTCAGTCTTTCTTATCTGCCTTACTCATTTGTATCTTCTGTCAGTTGCTTATAATTTATTTTTTAATTGGCTTTCATCTTCAGACTTAGTGGGGAGACAGAAGGATGCACAGATAAACATAGATGTAGAAATCATATCCATACCTTCCTTACTTACCTTCCTTACTTACTTTCCTCTCGTAATGTCATTACAAAACCTTATTTTCCATAAGAAAGCAATCTAAAAATTGCTGTGAGTTACACCAGTGAATCTCCGCTGACTTTTGGGAATCATTCTTGATTTATATCAGTCTGAGAGTTAATTAAACTCTGAGCCTTAATGAGATAATTTAGGTACAGATCCTGCCAGGGCATAGCATGTGGCTTTGTGCAGGTGAACAATTCCATTAAACAGGCTCAGATTTTTCACCTTGAAAGTATTTGCATCTTCAGGTATCTAGTTAAAATTTCAAGCTCTGACTAGTCTCTTTAAGAACATGTATCATTCAAATCTATTTAATACTTGAAAGAAGATTAGTAATTGCAACTATTATGACTATAGTGAAAATTTATATGGCTTCAATCATAATAATTTCTGATTCAGAGTTACTATAAACTTTGTAACAGTACACAGTGTACAAGATTGCCACATCTCTGACTCAGAAATATTTTAAAACAACAAAATTACAATATGTGATACAATACTTCTACTGCATATTCCATGGTGGTTTCACACTGATGTCTAGATAAACTCCACCACATTGCTTTCTCACTCTTGCTTCTCAAAGGAAGAAGGGAAGAAGGTACAGTAGAAAACAGCTTAAGGGTTGAGATAAAGATGGGGAGATTGCTCACGAATTACTGTCATGAGTGAAACAGACTTGATGTAATGAGATTAATATAATTTATTGCCTATTATTAACAGGCTAGGGGAGTGAGAAAAGAAAAGCCAACTTAAAATACTGTCCCCCCACATACAGACTCTTCTACATTCTCCTCCCCAAGTGATGCAGGGGAACAGGGAATGAGAGCTACAGTCAACATAATGCTTCATCTCTGCTGTTCTTTTATGGTCACTCTCTGCCCCTGCTTTAGCATGGCTTCCCTCTCACATGATGAGATTGTTCCTAAACTGATCCCAAGTTGACTGCTACTTCTCAAATACTGTTCCAACATTAGTCCATTGCACTGGACTCATCTTTCAGGCACTGCTCCAGCACTGTCCCCATGGGCATCAGCTTCCCCAGCCTGCCTGCCCCACCACAATCTCTTGTCCACAGGTTGCAGCTCTGGCCCAGGACTACTCCTGTAGGCAGATCCATGAGCTGTGCCTCCTTCAGGCTACATGCACTGCTACAGCGTGGACTCCTCCATAGCTGCACATGGAGATCTGCTCTGCGTGGTGTCCATGGGCTGCAGGGAACTTCTTCTCCACATCTAGAGCACCTCATGCTTTCCCAGAGCACAACTGATGTCAGTCATGGCTCATCTCTGACCAGCAGTGGGTGCCTTTTGGAGCCTCCTGGAGCTGGCTCGTATGTGACATGTGGCAGTTTCTGAGCTCTTCTCACAGAAGAAGGCCTCTCAAAAATAAATATGTAAATAAATATAAGTCTTGCAGTGCATTTGAAGAAGGGAGAACATTCTGTTCCTGAGAAGTGGAAAAGTTGCTGCCAGAGAAAATGTCACCTTAAAAGAAAAAGACAATTTGAAAACTAGGAAAAGAAAGATGGAGCAGTAATAACTTTCATGCAGAACAGCAGTGGAAGGTAATCCATGTAAAAGGAAAGTGCGAAGTGCTTTCTATCTCTGTGGTCTTCTGGGATGCTCACGGCCAAAAAGAGCGGCTGCGGCAGGGACCGTCGCTCTCCAAGGTGCTGAACAGAGACGAACCCCGGGACTAAGCAGGGAGAGCAGCAGGTTGAGGAGTAGGATGAGTCGTTTAAACTGGAGACGAAGTGAGTAAGACCAAAAATCCCGAAGAAATTTAAATATTGAATTCAATTGTTTATATGAAACTAAATCATACAAGTATTACAACTTTCTGTACAGTTCATTTTTTTTTTAATTTTTTTTTTTTTTAATTGCATTTGAGATTGTACATCTTGTGCCGTTACACTAAGGTTCTTATTGGTAATGTGTATCTATGCGTTTTTGCATACTCATGTGCAATATTTAGCAAAGATTTGTTATACTAACAGAAGCTTCCATTGTAGCATTCCCTGTGAATTAGGTCTAATCAGTGATATACTTCCATTCTGCTGCTCATACTGAGTTAATTCCCTCTTCCACTGGGCAAGCACACTGCAGAGTGTTTCATTTACTTGTCATGGTGAGATCAAGAAATCTATTGTTAATTATTACGGTTTCAATTCCCAACTCAGCTGCCTGTGTCAGATGTGCCATCATATTTGTATTTGACTATTAATGAGTAAATGGAATATTACTACATGCTTCATGAATGCGAGGCATCTTTTAGGCATACTCTTCCAGAAGGAAACATTCATAATTGTAC
>PPHD01001862.1:21451-39493 GCA_002909625.1 Bambusicola thoracicus
AAAAAAAAAAAAAAAAAAAAAAACCTTGACAGTTTCTTACACAGCTGCTTAATAACTGATTTAAATACAAATTTGAAATTATCACTTACATGTGTTTGCATAGGAATTAATGTATGTAATTCTTCAGACTTTTAAAATGTATTCTGTATACAAAAAAAAGTATTCTAAAACAACATATGAGTAAAAAGATTGATTAAATACTACTGGTAATAACATTAAAATGTTTCTATTAACTGGAAAATGTTATTACATATATATAAAATTATGGCAATATAACAAAAAAAATAATGAAAAGAGTATCTAATCCATAAAGTCTCCATTATACTTTGTATTTATAAATAGACATATTTGTATTTATGTTTTTGAGTACTTTTATTATAGCTTTTTGTTAAGAGCTACTGATTTTAAACAGCAACAACAACAACAACAAAAATCATAAGAATTTAAGTTTAAACTTCCAACCCGTGAAACTCCCAGTTAGTCCCACACATTGAGAGTTTTAGAATGTAAGTGTAGTAGCATGGAAAAATGTATATATTCTCTTTTCAGATGACATGGGGAAAAAAAATATATATACCAATTTTCAATTCTTAAGTCTCTCCAGAATAATCATGTTCAATAGTTAAAATCAGCCAATTCATGGTAAACTTCTTGTTCACTAAAGAGAAATAAAACTTACAGTCCCTTATAAGTAACTATAAGATTTAAAATAACTAATGTGGTTCCGTTCTGTAAGCAGTGAACTATGGAAAGGAAGCTGGAAGGAAATTATCAACACATGAGCACAGTCACAGATACAGAAAGACATTCCAAAACTAGCTTTGAATAAAATAGTTCACATGCTGTAAACCCAGAGCATGTAGAGGTTTGATTTTTGTAGGCAGTGCTATAGGAGTTGCATAATTATGCTGCTGTTTAATAAAGACTTTGGCATCTCCATACAATACTTAGTCTCTGGGAAGAAGGGGAAGAGGTCCTGTAATAAAATAAGTGAACAGAGTGAGTCAATCAAGTGCCACTGGAAGAAGAGGTCCACACTGTGAATATACCAGTAATTGACATCTTGTGGATACCTCCATTGTAATCCAATTAAACTTTATTGAATTCCAACAGGGGGAAGCAGTAGGGTTGCAAATCCTCACTACTGTGCTACCACAGGCCATCCTCTTTACAGGCACAGGAAACCAATTAAAAACTTACTTATCCAAAATAGCACACTTAATGAAAACGCTGTCTGGAGAGGATGATAATTGTCTTCTTCTTCTCATCATGGGCCAGTACATGCATTAGTACAGTCTTAGAGAGAAAGAAATGGTAGAACTATCCAAAGAAAGTTAAATGGATGTCCTCCAAAAAAACCACACAGAACATTTTTAAGCTTTTTTCATTGCTATCCACCTGTTTCTATGGAAGTTATTGACACTGTTGTGCCTATCAATGAGCATTTCGTCTTCTCTGATATATGTCTCACAATTGGTTGGCAAACGAACAGGTAAGAATTTTTGTAAATGGTAGAGTTAACATTCCATCCCCCAACCCCTCTACAAATTGAAGGGGTCTGTATGCAAAATTTATGTAATGGAATGACTGCCTTTTCATGAATGAATGAATGGAATATATATATGTGTGTGTATATAGGCATAGATTGACACTGCAACACTGCAGACAGCCTAGATGCAGAAATAAATTGTATATATGTCTTCTGTCGTTGTTGTTAAACTGTATTAAACTGTATTTCTATTTTTGGTTGAGTGCTTTTTTTGTTTGTTTTGTTTTGTTTTGTTCTTGTTACTGTTTTACATGGATAGAGTTATTCAGACTAATGATCATTAACATACATACACACACATGTGTACACATGCATATATATGCCAAAGTCAAGGATAAAGCCTTTGTATCTTGAGTATGCCTTCAATGTACCTGACTTCTAGGTTCTAGCCTATCAGGATATTAGCTATGAGACTTTTAGGTGGCTATACATAGTCCAAACTCTTGTTTTTGTATTCTTATAAGGCTTCCTTTATCACTGACTTCTAAAGCAACAAACAGTGGTCTGTTGACATCAGTGTTGAATACTGTCCATCTGCTTGATTTCCATTTTATTCATGCAGTTTCTTTAGAAGTGGAACCATATTGATTCCATAAGTTAAAAAGAGCATGAATGTCCTATCAAGATGACTGATGTATTACCACCTCAAAGAATTTTGTTTCTTCTCATTCTTCATTTTTTAATTTATTTTTAAATAATTTTTCATCTGATCTTTGAAGAAGGGAAGGCTTCCATGCTCTTCTACTGTGCCTTGCCATAATTTGACAAGGAGCAGGAGATCCAAAGGATACTGATATTAACCTTGCTCATCATGTCTTGCTTGTTTATGTCGTTTTTAAAAGTCAGAGATAATGACGAATTCATTCCACAGAGAGGTCTGCATTAACTGCTATCTCTAGCATAGGTCACAGCCTACACACATCAAATGGCCTATTTATGTCACTGGAATAGGACAATGTCTGTATCTCAGCCTTCTTTGTTTCTCTTTCCTCTTGGCAGCATTTCTCCTCTGAACACAAAGGACTGTAGGTACGCCCAAAAAACTAACTTAATCTATTACAAAATTGTTAACTTTCATGATTATTGTTTCTGATATTTCTGATGGGACAAGTTACTGAAAACACTGTCAGTGCTAATTTTGTAGTAGCTTCCTCAATTTTATAAATTGTATGTGAAACATGTATGCATTTAGATATTTTTACTCATCAATAATATTGATATAAAGTCTCAGAAGTTGAGTTTTGTCTGGTTTTGCAATACTTTTGAAACACAGACTAGAACATTCTACATCTGAACAATAAAAGAAAAGCAAAACATTCATGCTTGCTTGCTGCACAAAGTCTTCATAGATGATTTTTTCAGTTGAGTATATTCTATTTGATCCATTCTAGCAAATACATTATTACACTTCTTTCACTATTGCTATTTCACAAGGGTAAAGTGCAAAATCTACTCTCTGCCGAGTCCCACAAACTCACAGAATACTATTTACAGCTAGAAAATGAGATGTTTGAGTAGGAATTGTCTAGTTGTTTTGTCTTCATATGATACCTATGGCCTTTGTTGCTGTGTTCGTTGAACAGGTGTTTGAGTGTTAGGGAGGAAGGCACTAGATTTTCTTCTACAAGGACATGCTTACCTTAGCAGTATAAGTTCTAAAACTTTCAACATTTAATCAAACAAAATTTAGTACAAGCTAAACTCCAGAGCTTTTAATATGTATATATAGCAATGGTTTGCAAAATCTTTTATTTTCATATGTTATAGTGGTGCAATTAATCCATGATGTCTAGTTTAAAACATTTTTCCTCAGTATGCTAAAAAAAATAATAAAAAGTTTCCCATCTGTGTACCTTGCATCGTAAAAAATGATTGCGTGGAAAGCAAAGTGTGGAAATTTGTGTTCTGTGTATTGTGTCATAGAGACTGAATTGTGATCTGTGGGCAGGCATGCAGTTAATATGAGAAGGGTAAATGGTCATTTATGATATTATTGGGAACATTGGGAAGTATTGGAAGAACCTGTGCTGGTTGGTGGATGGATGAGTAAGTTTTCTGGCTTTAACTTGAGGCTTTAAGATTCTTAGGAGGCTGGGCTTAAATTTGTTCTGGAAAACTGATACATCTATGCATTTCAAGTCTTTCAGACTGATTAAATATGAACACCTACTTTACCCTTTCTTCCTAGTTTTGCAAATATTTCCTGTTTCCTAACATTTTACAATAAATGCAAAGGAGTATGTGGGTTGCCCTGAAAGTACTGCCTCCTATTTATTTCCATGGAAACTATGACAAAGAATACTCTTTGATAGACCAAATTCTCAGCTACAAAACACTATTTGTCAACATAGTCACTACCATTTGTTATGCATTTTTGCCTGCATGCCACTCTCATAAAAATCCGCACCAGCAGAGATGACCCACTGTCACTATCACCACTGCTGAAATGCATCACCCACCACCTCACTGTGCTCACATCCACTGGTTGGTCTCCATTAATGTTCAGCAAGTGTCAGTGAGTGTCAGTGCGTGCTGTTTTTTATGCATGGAGGAATTCAGTTACACACTGTTGCTTCATCCATACTTCATGTCAGATGCCATTTTGTCAGACTGCCCCTCCACTGCCATCTGTCACATAGCAACAAAACATAATGGAATGTTGGCGAGGAGGGTCAGCCTCTGTTGCCATATCGCCAACATTCACCTCTGACGTCATAGGCCAACATAATGAAAGAGGAGGTATTACTTTTGGAGCAGCCTAAATACATTGGGTGACATTCTAGTCTTATTAAACCTTAATTCTTAGTGATAATTGGAGGTAAAAAATATTTATTCTATCAGGACTTATAATCTTTGTTTTTTATAAGATTTGCTCAAAACTTATTATTTGCAATTAAACTTTTATACTTTACACTTTTGTGAAAATAATCGTTATTTTTGAAAACTTGGCAATAACTGGGAATCCCTCAGAATCTGGAACTGCAGTTTCCTTCATTCTCTCTTTTAGAGTTTGAGCTCCAGAGCCATGCACAGTATGGTAGCTTTAATCACGGAAAGCCAGGGAATGGTGTCATTGGATTAGCCACTCTTCATAAAGTCAGGTTTACATTTAATGGGCCTTATGTCAAAGATATTTGAAAATACAGTGTAATAATACTGGGATAGTTCAGTCTGGAGAAGAGGAGACTCAGGGGAGACCTTATCACTTTCCACAACTGCCTGAAAGTCTGTTGTGGCAAGGTGGGGTTTGGCCTCTTCTCCCAGGTAACAGTGATGGAACGAGAGGGAATGGCTTTACACTGTACCAGAGGAGGTTCAGGTTGGGTATTAGGAAACGTTTTTTCTTAGAAAGAGTGATATGACATTGGAATAGGCTGTCCAGGAGGTGGTGAAGCCACTGTCCCTGCAGGTGTTCAAGAAAAAGTGGTTGTCACACTGAGCGACGTGTTCTAGAGCAGTCATAGGCATGGGTTGGTGGTTGGACTAGATCATCTTATTGGTCTTTCCAACCTTAAAGATTTTATGATTCTATGAATATGAATAGAGATAATAATTGTTTTCAGTTGGGTAGGGATCGTTTGCTGTTCAGATGTAAAATATGGCTTCAGCATAAATATTTATATATTGCTTTGAAAGAAAAATACAGTTGGGAGGAAGCCGAAAGGGACTTACAGAAGCAGCATAGTATCCATTTTTCAATATGAAATACAATTAGGTTTAAGGAATAACCCCTTACTTAGGGATAACCCCTTACTTAGGGGTAACCCCTTACTTTTAACTATTTCCAGTGAGAAGTTTAATTACGTATCTTTCCACCGCGCCTGCTTTTGTGTACTGCTGGGGGAGAACAGGAAAGCAGAAGAATGCCTAGCAATCTCTCAGGGCTGTATTTTTCTCCCTGCTTTGTAATGTAAATGGCCAGTTTGAAAACCACCACGGATCCCTGCGCACCATCCCCGAGCATCCTTTCTGTTTTTAACGGCGAGATCACCTGACCGCCACCTAAAATGCCCCCTGCGCTGGGAAGCAGCGGGCAGCGGTGGGGCTGGGCTGGGCCCGGCGGGGGCTGTAGGACTGTAGGGTTGTAGGCTGTAGGGCTGGGGTCCGCGCGGAGCCGGGCGGCCGCCGGGGGTGGGGACAGGAGAGGCAGCGCCGGGAGAGCCGCTGCCTCAGCCCTGGAGAGAGGCAAAACAAAAGAGCTCAGCTGCAGTTTGGTGTGTGTCTGGCTTAAGCAGAAGATTCGAGACATTCGTGCCGAAAAATCAAAGCACAGCTGAGACTACATCTTACCGGGAAGGTATTTTCTGCTCGCAGAATGGGCTGGATCGGTACAGGTGGTTTGCAGATCATGCGAAGACAGACGGGCTGAGAGCCATGGAAAGGTGGGATAACGCTCTGCCTCTCTTCCTTGCTTTTTCTTTTCTTTTCTTTTCTTTTTTTTTTTTTTGTTTGTTTGTTTGTTTCTCTCTCTCTCGGTTTATAAAGCAGTGTAGCTGGGACGTGAGGCAGGGTTGGTTAAAGTGATTAGATGGGTTTTAATCCCACAAAACAAAATCAGAGGCGGTGCTGTGCCCAGCCAGACGTTCAGTGCAAACTTGGGCTGAGTCGGACTTGCCTTGCATGGTTCTTGGGTTGCTTTTGATGTTGTCTTTGTTTAGAATAGTTCCTGTACGAAACACCATGCCTTCAGAGGGATTGCATGTTTCTTTCACAAATTGTCAGAGGACTGTTTGGTTGCTGTTTGATTTTTGCCAAAGAAACGGCAAACGAAGGCTTTGATGATGTTTATGGGAACAGAAAGAGATGGTGACTTTGGATTTCCAGTGATGCTGGCGTGGTTAGAAGTTGAGCTGTGATTGTTGTTGTACATTGTCTGAATTGTAACAATGGGCAGTTCAAGTGGAGCAAGTTTGAATGGTCTTTCTTCATCAATTCCAAAGGCATTTCACTCCTGTGCTCTTTCGCTTCTCACTGAAAGCAAAAAATGTGATTTTTTTTTTTAATTTCAAAAAAAAGTCAAGAGAATTTTTGTAAAGGCTGAAATGAATATTTCAGTGTCATACTTACATTTGCAGGGTTGTTGTTATACCAACATGCCTTAATAGCTAAAAGAAAGCCCAGCAATGTCTCATTTCTCTTGCTGGGCAGATGCATTTCTTTTGTTCTTGTACATTTTCCCTGCCTTTTTAGAACAAAAGGCATTTCCTTTTTTTTTCTTTCTTTCTTTCTTTTTTTTTTTTAATGGCAGGAAGGGAGTTATTTACAAATTAGCAATTTTGCACAGGTTAATGCTCTGCTTCATTCTGAAGTAAACTGCCTTAAGGTATTAGGAAGAAAAGGGGTGGGCAAAGAGGGGGGAGGCTTGACCAATGTCCAAGAAATATTGAATTCAGATGGATTTAAGTCGTAGAGAGAAGCATACATTTATCTGTAGCTGGATTTCAGCTCCATGTCATGCAAAATCTGCAGACCATAGCAGGGACATTCTTAGCAACCAATAAATCAGATTTGTAATGGGCCTTTAAAATTTGTCTGTGAGGGGTGACTGCCTGGGTCCCCTTTGGCCAAATTAAGATGCAATCTGACAGTACAGTAGCATCTGTGTGCTGACATTTTCTGGTGAACCTAGTGAAAAATGGCTCCATATCTCTTCTTCGGTTCCCAAAAGACGGTTTCTGAATAGCCATGCATTTTTCCCCTGTATTGTTGTTTGCTCTAATCACCGTTCTCCCTGATAATGTCTGACTGCCTTGTTTTGCTTTGCTTGCTTTAAAGTCTCTGTTTGAAGAGCTGAGGGACTGTGATTGTTGTACCTAACATCAGAGCCTCGTGCCAGTAGCACTGCTCACAAATATATATATATATATACGTCTGTTGCAGATGAGTTGTATAAATACCACTAATAAAGCAGTTTCTTCCTGTGTTGCTGGAATTAGGTAAATGGGTTGGAAAATGTGTCTTAGATAACATGCCACCCATGATATAGGTAGAAAAAAAGCCCCAAGTAGTGAGGGCAACTGACAGGTAAAACTGAAAATCCTTTAAAAAGGCATGAGAATAGATTCCTTAACAGGCAGCAGTGCACCTGTCAGCGCAGTGCCTGTTTATCCACGGGAGAAGTTCATATTCAGATACTACAAGATGGAGTGGGGGAGGGAGGGGGAGAGGCACCACTTTAATTGTACTACTACAAGTGTGCTTCTGGGGAGTGTCTCGCATTGAGCAGCGCAGCTCTGCCTTGGTGGCCTCAGCAGAACTTCCAGCTGAGGAAAGCAGGGGGTGGGAAGTGCCTCCATCTGTGCATGGTGAGCTGAAGGTAGGGGAGCGAGGAGGAGATCTGTGCCCTGTAATTCATGGGGTGGCAGTGGAGGCAGCTCCGCTGAGAGCCGCTTCTTTAACATGAGGTGAGGCGGCTCCAAAGGGCGAAAGTAGGGCAGGCACGAGACAGAAGGATGGCTGTGAGAAGTTGTGAGTAGTGTGGATCCTCTCCAGAAAACCTGGCCAGTGCTATTTTTGTGACTTCCAACAATGCCCAGGGATGCTTTTGAAAAAGCAGTGAATCTGTACTTCCTCTCTGATTTAAGGAAATAGTTTCTCTTTTCAGCAAGAGAAGGATTTTAAAAGCTTCCCTTCTAGAAATCAAATGCTATAAATATCGTGCCATTTACTCATTGCAAGAAGTATTACATTTTAGTTGGTACTTAGAGAGCATATTGTATGGAATACTCATAAAACCCCAAAATGTTACTTTCCAGACTTGTTCCAATCTTTTTAGATTAATTTTCATAGCTGTAAATGCTTGGAGTTACAGTAGAAAATTCCACTGCTGCTGGAGAGGTGCAAAAATGGAACTTTAACGCTGCGTGCCGATCCCATTATTGCTTTGTAAAGGTAGATAATTTGACAGTAGTAAACAGTTTGCTTCATGGAAAGTGACACAGTTGCACTGTGGGAATGTGGAAAAGAAAACAAACATCTTGCAAACCATCAGACAAGCGGAAATGTCAATGAGAGATATTCCAGATAAATGGAGATGAAATGGTTTGAGTGACTGGAAGATTCCAGATGCCTAATTCACAGTGACCGCATTTATAAAACGAGAATGCAGCTGCAGTTTTAGAAGCTAAACCAAGTCAGGCTGATTTCCAGATGTGCTTGTACATAATCAGACACCATGGAAATCTGATGCTGAACAGAAGCAGGTTAGATTTCAGAACTTGCTGTACACTTTAGAGAAGCTGGATTGAAGGTTCACTAAAGGCAGAAAAGTTTCTGAATGTCAGGAGACGACCAAATGTAATCCAAATGAAACACACGCACTCAACTAGTAGCACTGTCTATTGATTATATGAGTATTATTACTTAAAACATTGTCTAAAGTAGACTTTAACAGTGAATATCTGATTTGAGGAAAGACACAAGGCTTTAGTACGTTTATTCTCATCACAAAATGAAAACTGTCCTGGGACCTTGCTTGCAAATCCATGCTTTCTCTGGATGAAGCACCGACAGACTGAATCTCAGCACAGGGGGAGAGGAAAAGAAAGGCAGAAATAAAATGGTGGTGCTTTTGAAATTTCTTCCCATCACTTTCTACAAGCTGTGCAGAGATATCCTATGTTTTTTCTTCTTGTTGTTGTGTAACTTGAAAATAACAAGAGTAAAGTAGATTAATGTATAGTATCATGAAAGGAGAATCAGACCCAGAGTATTGAAGTTTGAGAAAATTGTATTTACATTGAAGCAGTCCAAGTAGTGATTGTCAGTGTTCCAGCTGACAGACTCAGCAAGCAGCCCACCTATTTCCCATTTCAGCAGCAAGTGCCTGTACAGAAACTGTCATGCTCTCACTGCAAAATAAGCCTAAGAACATTAGAAGCCATCTAGTGTTCCCAGTTGCCCTAATGTGACCATTTTAAATAAAGTTTGTTGTAAATAGCATTGCTATAACGCAGCTGATCATTGCCTGTAGACTCAATAAAACAATATGGTCAACAGAATTTCCAGTATCTTTTTTTTTTCCTTCTTCTTCTAATAAGGATTTCTCAACTACTCCTCTGTCATTGTTTCCACATTTATAGAGCATGTTCCAGACCTATGCATCTTCTCTACTTCTGGCACCAGATAAATATTTCAGAGACAGATCTATCTCTTGTCACTGTTGTAGACTGATATTTTTAAAATTCTTCTCATGGCTATATTATCTATAAAGATGATTTTTGTGGTAGCCTTTGGTGTTGATATATAGAGTATGTGCAAGTATTAGTGACTGTTGTCTTGTAGAAAATGAAGCATAGCTATAGAGTTCACTTAAAACTGGTCTGGCTGGGTTTGCTCTTTCTCTGAGCAAGGAAGGTCAGGTTGACTTATTCAGCTGAAGACAGAAAATCACTCTAATCTGGAAGGATGCAGGATATTTTTAACCTGCCCTCTCCATCTTTTCTCTATCACCATCCTGATCTCTCTGTTTCCTCCTACTATTTGCCTTACCACTCACAAACTTATTTATTTGTCTAAACCTGTTTTGATTTGACCTTGTCAACCATCTGTGACTCTCCCTTCCTGCCCCGGCTCCATGCTCCAGGACAGTGAGATACTTTCTGCTCCCTGCCCTTTCTCTGGTCTGAGTGAACTCAGAGATTGATGCACGGAAGGAGATTGTCCTGAAAAGCATACTCAGATGCCTATGAAACTCAGTATACTACATCTCATCAGTCTCCCTACTACAAAAAGGAAATGACTTTTCACTCCAGTATTAGTCATATCTGTGGTAAAGAACTTAGTCAATATTCCTATGGTTAAAACTGCCAATGGCAGCAATGAGAGCTGGTGGCTTTCTCAGGATATTGTGATCATCTGAATCTTTATCCTGAGTGCATATATCATCACATGAATGGTCCTTAATGAGAGCGTGATTGCTAGAGTTTAGAGCTTGGTTCTGCCTTGGATGAGTCTAGTGCCAAGTTTTACTCTACAGTAGAGACCACTAGTAGAGAAAAGAAAGCTGATCCTGCAGAGGATCTCAGGTTAAATATATTTTTGAGTCTTCCAAATAAAGAAAACAAGCAAATAGAATTGACAGTGGATGGCCACTGAACCTCTAAACTCCTCAGAGTGTTAGGCCTTGTGAAAACATGAACCACTATCAAAAAATAATTAAAAAAAAAAAATCCTAGGAAATATTTTTTAGTCTGAAGGCATTTGGAGTTAAGTCTTTACAGCCATGACAAGTCTCATTGACAGACATGCTCACAGCCCAGAGGTGATAGAATACAACTGAGCATGGGTGTGAGAAGCATTGCGATAGAGAGCACATCACAATAAAAGCTCTCCTTCTCAGTTATCCTTCCTTTTCCAGTAAAACAAATAAATTACAGTGGTGCAAAGTGTGAAACATTATTGCAGCTGGAATGCTCTTTTGATGACAGCGACAACATAATTTGTAAAAGCCCATCCCTAGATAATAGAAAGTAAAGATTGCTGGAAGTTATTAAAGATTTAGGAATTGTTGGGATGTGGATTGATTGGAGCACAGTAATAGGATATGTATAGCTTCACTCTGGCCTTGGTCATACAGCTGGCCATCTTCTGAGAAGCCTGCCCCAATGGGAGTGCACATCCTGTGCTGTTCCTGCTCACCCTCTGACACTGTGCCCAAGGCCCTAGCTTCAGTCATCAGGAACATTAATGAGGCTGGCCAAAGTTGTTGGTGTGATTGCACCCACCTTAGTGAGCTGTGCTGGCAGAAGTGGTGATCAGTCCTGAAGATGATAGTGGTCACAGTGAAATGCAGGCAATCTAAGCCTGCAGGGACAAGACCTCTAGGAATTCCCTTTCATCCAAGGATTTTTTACAGCCAGCTCTCTCATGACAGAAACTACAAAGGGTAATTTGGTAGAACTCCATCATACTATGCAGTCTGACACGGTCCATCATTTTTTACTTCAGTAGTGCTTTAATCTAGCAGTTAGCCTAAGGAGGAGCGAGCAACAGTGCTTTTCTCACTAATTAAGGTTCCCTACCATGGGGTTGGGACCAAGTGTGTCTAAAAGCAAAGATAAAATATGGCACCGGCTTTCTGAAGTACTTGGAAAATCTAGGACATCTGGGGAGGTGTACAGAAGGGTGAATAAAGGAAGCTGATCAGCTTATAATCATTCAGTGACTGTAACTGAGCAGACTGGAGGTGCACATGCCTCCATCTTCAAAGCCTTCCCACACCACCTGAAAGTTGAGAACATGTGTCTTCTTGTATTTTCTTGTTCAGAATGTATGATAGAAAGAGCTGATGAGGAATGGAAGTTAGGAGTTTGCACTACTGTGGGCATCCTTGCGTCACTTGCTTTCAAGTTCCTGCACCCAGAAACACAGAAGTCTTTATTGGGTGGCTGGAATCTATCCTAGCAGTAGAATGACTATGATGCGCAAAAGGACAGGGTATAGCACAGATTTCCCAGCCCGCCTTTGCATTGCTGGATTTTAGAATGTGGAATAACTGAGGAAAGAGTCCATTCCCATCACCTCCCTTGTGTCATCACAGCTACTGATTGCCTGTCTCAAACCAGCTGCAGCATGTCATCATCCCAGAACACCTGCATCCCAGAAAGTCCTTCCGAAAAAGTGAGAGTGTCCACAGAGTGCTCTGTACTGTGTTTTTTTTCTTCTGCAGATTCAGCAGCTGCAGTATGTTATCCTTTACAACCTTGAGCCGGGGGGGGGGTGGGGTTCGGGCACTCTGTAATTATGCTTCCTGCCCATGGATGTTACTGCCTATTACTTTGTGAAATAGACCCTCTGATCAGGATTCAAAACTAAACTGGAGAAGTATGTTTTCTGCTACTTTTACACCAACAAAATAATGGTGGTGTTAATTTACAGTAGTAAGCCCCTTATATGGTAGAGCCTGTGTAAAAATATGTTGCAGCTGATACATAAAGGAGTCACATTCCCAGAGCTGGCAGTTCACTTCCACTAATAATATTTTGTGTCTGGGTAGTTCTTTTTACTAAAAGCTCATAGAGATTTATAATGTTTTATGAATGCTTTACAACTTGTGAGCCTGAGACAGAGGAAGTCCAGGATCATTTTTACACAGAGATGACTAAGTCCCTTCTGTAGAGATAGTCAGAATCTCACAGTCCTTCCTAACAAGTTTTCTTAATTGCTTATTACTCTTGAATTTGTATGCAAATTTGTTTTTAAGCACGTGGACCCAGTTTCCCAGAATGACTCAGTAGCAAAGAAGGAAACAAAAGCTGGGTGTTCTAGCTGCTGTAGCACCTGCTTTTGTGCCCTCCTCGACTTGGGCATTGCCTTCTATGAGATTTACCACTTTCTGCCTAGAAAAATGTAGTCTGCCTTATCTCACCCTGTTCTCTCCTGGAATTACTCAGAGGAAGTGAGATACAGTGGACACTTCATGCACTGTCTGTTAGGATAAAGAATATATGCTGTCTTGTTGTGTTTAGAAGAATGGTCCAGAGAAAACTCTGTATGGCATAGCTGTGATAACACACAGGCAAGAAATAAATAAAAGAAGAAAGAGCACCAGAAAATTTAGCTGCTTTGGTATAATCTGCTAGTTCAGCGTTACAGTACTTGATGCTACTGTTCCTCCTTTGCCAGGACTCTTGGCAATAGCTGCAGCAGTCCACAGCATAACAGTGTGCTCTAAAAGCCAAGAGGAACTCTTGTTGCTGTGTACTTCCAGAAGATAAGTGCAGACCATCCTTGGCAGGGGCACAATGCAGAGTGGCCAACTCCTGAACACATTCTTCTCCCAGTCATTTCATTTTCCCACTTCCATTTGAGTAGGAAGGTCCCATGTGCCCCCACGCTTTCTCATGGGACTGACCGTGCCTTCAGAAGGTTCTCAGTTTGTCACTGCTCACACCAAAGGAGCATGGCTGGGAGTGAGTGCAACTATCAACATCCATGCACCAAACCAACCAGTTCAGGCATGACAGCTCATGAAGGTGGAAGATGACTTCTTGCGCTCCTACCATACATTATTTGTGTGTTTGTTAAATCAATTCTGCATATGAAGTACATGCATGCTATCCACTGTGGTAATATGTGATCAGCCAACCCAGACTGCAGCTGAACAACAAATACAAGAATTATTGTCAAAATATCTTAAATGCTCAGCTTGAGGAAGACAGAGGAACAACTGGAGAAACAACCAAGTACTTGACCCATCACTGCAAGTAGTGGATGCTATGAGAAAAGAAGTGTCACTTTTCCATCGTTGGTTTTGTGGGTACATACTCACTGACATGTATGTAACCAGACCTCTGCACCTCAGTACACACTGAGCCAGACATGGGGTAAAATTGGTTTGCTGTGCCTTCACCTGAACTTACTGCTGCCTTGCTGATGAGCATTGTATATTCAAGCACATCAGGTTTGCCTGTCATCACTACAAAGACTTTAAAACTTTCTAATTTTGGCTACCTCAGCACAGAAATCTGAAAATTTGCTTCATTTATGATAAACACAATTTTGCACATGTGAGTCATGCCCAGCAAATGCAAAATACTGTAATCCAAGGAAAAAAGAAGGGGAAAAAAAAAGTGTCAAAAGAAACCCTTTTAGGGAAGTTATTATAAAAAAATATATACTGAAGCGTTTGATACAGAGTGTGCATCCTCTGCTGGAATTGTAGAAGGGCTCCTGCAAGTCATCTCTTCTCCATTCCAGGAACATTTATCCCTCACTTTTGCAGAAGTGCCTTTCGAATATCAGTTGTTCTTACCAGAGTGCATGCAATTTTGGTTTCCCTATTTGCACATCCTGGCTAGGCTTCTCCCACCTTTAGCAAAAAATGTGAGCAGGTACTGGTAAATAGGCAGATATTAATGAACAAATGTTCATTTTGTCTTTGTGTGTAATACAGAGGTCTTTAAAATTTAACAGTTCCTGTTTTCCCGTAGAATCGCTGGTCCTCTCTGAAATGGCTGTATTGGAGTATTGACTTGAACCCTCTGTACTGAAATAGCGTTGACCATTGTCTGCATAGGGTTGTGACCAGCAACTGCTGCACCAGGGGGAGCAGTGGGACAGTGCACATTAAACAAGCCGAGTGAGGGGCAGAGAGGAAGATGAAGCACAGAGCCTGGAGTAATGCTCCAAGAAGGAAAAAAAAACCACAAGAGTTTATGAAGAAACAAGGAACAACAAATAAAATTATGAGAATTGAGAAGGAGAAATTAAAACAAGTGAAAGCAGAACGGAATTCTCTTGCACATCTTCAAGCTGTCATAGTAAAGAATTAAAGATTTTCCTTCGCTTCTCCATGGAAATAAAACAATTATCATGAAGCTGTTCTGTTTTATTCTTCAGAGAAATGACAATGGCAGTTTCATATCTTGCAAAGTCTTGACATTGAGAAGAGTTGCTGTCTTCTTTATGGTTACTGTTTCACTCAACTGCCAGAAGGCTGACACTCGGTTACCACCATGCTACCTTCACAGAAATAGATAGTTTTGCCTTATGGGAGCTCAGATGTGGGGACATAAATGTCTTCATAAGGAAAAAAAAATATATATATATGGTCTGGATGGCTTGTTTTGAACTGCACGTGGAGTTTTAAACCACAGTTAAATTCCTCTACCCAAGCAGGATCAGCTTTCAGGGTAGTGGGGGCCTTCCCTTCCACCCCAGGCACTGCTCCTTGTCTGTTGTGCCTATGCTGTTGCCTCTCAAATGTCCATATCCCACTGCTGAGATTTTCCCTGTCCCAGAAAGTTTTTACCAGGCAGAGTTGTTTTGGGAGGGGTCTGTGCTAGGGCAATTGCTGTGGCAGATGGGTTTGCGTAGGTTTTCCCAATCCTCATGAACCATGGGTTGTTGAGGGAGGAGAGTGTGGATCCAGTGCTGATTCTTTTGGGAGAGTGAAGGTGGGGAGGCACAATCTTTGTGGCCTTCATCTCCATCCTTGCTTGTGAGAAGGGACAGAGAAGGAATGGTGTGAGAGAAACTCTCTGTTATCCCTGCTGTTTCATGGCATATTATATGAAAGTAAGAGATAGTAGTGCACTTTTTTGGCAGAAAGTCACTTTCTAACACTTTGTCATTCACGTTCTTTGAAACTTAACCTGAATGCAAGCTGCTTGAAAAAAGCTTTAAAACCTTATCTTAAAGTCCCTGAAGAAGAAGTGTCTTCACTCCTGAAATACACTGCAGCTTTATTACAAGCCAGGTTCTGATCTCATGTACAGTGCTGTAAATCTGTTATTACTCACTCAAAATAAGTGGTACTGTCCTAGCAGAGAAACAGAGAAGGTTCACCCCGTGGTTCTGAGCAGTGGGATGAATTCATTCTGCATTACTGGCACTGTAAACTTCTCTGACACAGTGCTGGCACTCACTTTCATCTGGGTAATTAGAATTAAGCACTGTCTTCCTCTTGCAATTATACTAAATTAAGTTAAATCATTCTGTTTCCAGCCTTCTGTTACACTGTAGAAAACTTACTTTAGATAAAACTCACCCTTTCATCTTACTTTAAAATTCTGTGCTCAGGAGTGTCTCCCAAAACATGCAAATGCGTATTTAAAACCCTCGGAGCAAGTCATCTCTGAAACAGTGCGACCATTTTTTTTCTCAATTCTCACAGTTAGAGATGCAGTAACTGTCAGTATGATGCAAGTTTTTCTGTGAGTCTGGAATAACCAGTAGATTGCTGGTTTTGGCAAGAAGAGGTGCAGATGGTGGTCATTGTGGAGTCAGTGGCAGAATGTATATTGAAGTGATTGTTTAGGATAGCAACAGATAAGACTTCGGGGCTTGAAGGGCCCGCGGGTCAGAAGGCTATAGAACAATAATATCATGCACTGCTTACAATGAAATTTGTTCCCTTTCTATTAGTCTCTCTTAGATCATTCTTTTTTTTCCCCTCTATAAGATGTCTACTAAATTATGTATTACCTATAATACAGTATGTCCTACAGGTCTCGATCACCACCATTAATACACATTTCTAAGGAGAGCTTCAGTGTCTGCCTCAAAGGGATGTAAATCTGCAGATCTACATTTATCTATATAAACTATTTCAGTTGTTTCAGAAATTCAGGATTCTTTGTTCTAGGATTGTATAAACCATAGTATTCAACCATATGAAGAAAACTAATTAATCTAAAATGGAAAGAGAGGCACTGAAAACTTTATATACAAAATTATGGTGCTCTGCTCCTTTTTTGTATAATAAGGCCCAAACCTGAAGACCTGCTGTATATGAGGGACAACAAATTAAATGCCTTGATAACCTCCTGTTAATTAGAAACAAACACACACTGAAATGATCAGAATCTTAACTTTGTGTAAAAGATCACACTTCTTATTTTTAATTAAAATAACTGTACAGTTTTACTGAAGTGTAGAGCTGAAAGAGACTTCTGGACCATTAATTTCAGTCTTCCTACATTCATAGACAAGTGTATCATATAATCCCTTGCATAAGCATATTGGTTTTGCTACACTAAATAGATGGAGCACTAACTATGTTCTCATCTGTTGTCAATTATTTCATTGATCTCAGTGCTGTGCTCTGTTCAGCAATTAGCTACACATATCACCTTCACTGACCTGGATAGAGACGCATTGCAGAATAATCTCACCCAACAGTAAGATTTGCTTCCTTATACTCTTCCACTTGTCTAGCTGCATTGTAATCATATTTTTTCTCTACTGAATTCTTTTCCTTATTATTTGTTTTAAAGTCATAGTCACAATATAATAAATAACAGGTAATTTTTAGATGTGTCAGTCAATACAGGGGACAATTCTTTCTAATCTATGTTTAAATAGTAAATATAATTGAGCAATTATTTTCGCAATAGAAGTTTCTTTTACTTTGATAGCTCAAGTGCCCACCTAGTTTGTGTCAAACAAACCCAGTTTGGTAATACAAACAAACATTTTTCTAGGTGCTTGAATGGAGGCATCTACCACACAAGACACGGAGATTATTCTCCTCTTAAAAATGCTTGATGGTGAAACTGCATATACGCCAAGTACTGGATAAATGACATTTCATTAAGTTTAGCCCCTCTAACTGTGATGTTTGCTTTGTTATTCATTAAATCTCACATGATTTTAACTTAAAAGCAGCTATGTCACAACCCTTTGATCACATTACATCTTTCCATTTTCATGCTTCCACATTTCAACATTATCTTAAATTAATCTTCCTGTGACCTCAGTTGATCCAGACTTTCGTTAAAGGATTTTCTTACAAAATTAATACAGGCCAGTCCTTTAAGTTGTTTTGTTGTAGGAATCTCAATAGTCAGTAGTCAGTAGTCAACAACTAAAATAAATATTTCATGAGTCTGGAATATTTCATTTCTGGAAAGCAGAACCAAAGAAGACATTTTCATTTATATAGCACCCATTTTATCAGACTAATACTCATTCTTTGTTCAGCTCTTGGAGCTAATAAGATGGGGAACAAATAGGTAATTTTCATTTCCTTCCTTCCTTCCTTCCTTCCT
>PPHD01001863.1:0-39477 GCA_002909625.1 Bambusicola thoracicus
GTCCCTCAACACAACATCCAAACATTCCTTGAACACCTCCAGGGTCGCTGACTCCACCACCTCTCTGGGCAGCCCGTTCCAGTGCCTGACCACCCTTTCAGAGAAGTAGGATTTCCTAACGTCCAGCCTGAACCTTCCCTGGTGCAGCTTGAAGCCATTCCCTCTACTCCTATCACTGTTACACAAGAGAAGAGGCTGATCCCCAGCTCACTACAGCCTCCCTTCAGGTAGTTATAGAGAGTAATGAGGTCCCCTCTGAGCCTCCTCTTCTCCAGACTTGAACAATCCTAGCTCCTCCTGCCGCTCCTCATAAGCCCTGCGCTCCAGACCCCTCACCAGCTTTGTTGCCCTCTCTGGACACACTCCAGGGCCTCCATGTCTTTCTTGTAGTGAGGGACCCAAAACTGGACACAGTACTGGCGGTGTGGCCTCACCAGTGCTGAGTACAGGGGGACAAACTTCCCTGTTCCTGCTGACCACACTATTTCTGATACAAGCCAGGATGCCATTGGCCTTCTTGGCCACCTGGACACACTGCTGGCTCATGTTCAGTCTAGCATCAATCAGCACCCCCAGGTCCATTTCATCTGCAGTCTTCCAACCACTCTGGCCCAAGCCTAATCATCAGAATGGATTTCTGCTGGTATTTACCTGGTAGCCTGTTCTTTTTTTTTTTAAGGTGCTCTATGAGGTGAACATTGTACCCCTCTGTACGTTTTTCAAACAAATCAGCTGAATCTGATACTCTTACAATTGAATGAGATTTAAATCTGTTCTTCCCCTTTCCTCGTAGTGTATGATATGGTTCACAGTGACAAGCTGTAGTCTTTGACTGCTCTGTTATGTTTTACTATAGGTAGAAGAGCTGGCATCTCAGCTCGCAGCCTCCGAAGAGTCCCATCAAGCAATTGGCCATAAAACTCAGCAAGATCTGAGTGAGGCACAAGAGTTGTCCAGGCAGAAGGTACTGGAGGTTGTGCACCTTCAGAAAATCTTGGAGGAGGAGAGGGGCCAATGGGAAGAGGTGGAACATCAGAACAAAGAGCTGCAGGTGTGCCTGCAGTCCTTAGAGGGGGAAAGGAGTCGATGGGAAGAAGTGGAACGTCACAACACAGAATTTCAGGCTTCGTTGAAGGCCCTAGAGAGCGAAAGAGACAGGTAATTGAAGGCCTGCAAGGCTCTCTGTTCTATTTAATGAAGTCCCTCTTCTAGATCTTTTCATATTCAGGTGGATGTGATACCATTTCCTTAAAATGCAGTTCAGAGCTATCCATGCAGAACCATTTCATTCTTTTATATTGTGTTTCATTCTCTTTTGTTCTCATCTTTCAGTTACATTTTTTTCTGAAGTAGTCATTTCCTTAAAAGAATGTATTTCTATCAGGTCAGCATATAAATACTGTTAAACTGTCAGAGATACAAACCCAAAACATTCCAAGGAAGCAGGACAGGCTGTAGTATAATGGGCTAAATAGATCCACCAGCTCCACCTTGAGTCCAGTATACTTCAAACATTCACAATCGTTTCATCCTGATACTTTTGGCTGGAAGAGGGCATCTTGAAATTAGGATTTGGAGCTAAGCCAAATTCCCTTCAGAGTGTGCCTCTAGAGGCACACAAGGATCAGGCATGTTTTTCATTGCCATTTGTTTCCTCATTTCTCAAAATAACCTAACAGGCATTTGAAGGTGCTCAGGCAGGGTCCCTGCTACTCCTAAGGGTTACAGATGTTAAGGACTGTCCAAGGATTGCAACAAAGAAGACTTCACCTGGCTAAGTCTTGCCAGTCTTCAGTGTACCCTTTCATTGAAGAGAGGAGAAATAAGAGGCAGTGAGCTCTTCTTCTCTGAGGGATTCTACATCTTATATGAGGATCTGAGTATTTCCTCCAAACTTCCATTACTACTTCTGCCTTTATTTCCCTCACTGAACTTAATAGTGGTGCTGGCAAGTCTTATGAGACTCCCCACATATCACCTTGCTGTCAGATGCTGTTCCTACTAGGATGTACATGTTGGGGAAACAAACTTTCTCTTTATTGACAAAATCTCTTCAAGTCTCATTAGTGAAAATAATTTCTTTTTCTCCATCATTTTCATTTATTTTGACTTTGTAAGCTGTATGGTATCACTATTTGTGCTATGGTACTAGTCTTAGCTTCCACCAAGTTGTTTGATGAACCAATGGTCTGAGTTCCCTTTTGGTCTGGGGAACATAAGGAAAGTTCCTCGCTTAAATAAATGTTAACCTTAATGGTCCAGTGTTTTGAGCCTTTAATTCTGCGCTGTTTCATTATTACCTGTCTGTGAAATCAGCTTTTAGTAACTAATGGCTCATTTAGAAAGACTGGGGAAATGGAGACACCTATGGCCAGTCTCTTCCTTTGCTAGATTTTTCTGGGACTTGACTGTCTGAAGGATACCCATTACAGGCCAGCGAGCCTCACCTCTGTGCCTGACAGACTATGGAACAGATCTTTGTGGAAGCTGTATTGAGGCAGATGCAAGATGAGGAGGTGATCTGAGGTAGTCATCACAGCTTCACCAAGGGCAGGTCGTGCCTGACCAATCTGGTGACCTTCTATGATGGGGTAACAGCATCAGTGGGTAAAGGAGGAGCAACCAATATAATCTATCTGGACTTCTGCAAGGCCTTTGATATGGTCCCACACCACATCCTTATCTACATTGGAGAGAGATGGATTTGAAGAGTGGGCTATTCAATGGACAGGAAATTAGTCAGATGGCTGCAGCCAGAATGTTGTGGTCAGCAGCTCTATGTTCAGGTAGAGGCTGGTTATGAGTGGTGTTCCCCAGGAGCCTATCTGGGGACCGGTGCTCTTTAACATCTTTACCAGTGGCCTAGATAGTGGCATCAAGTGCATCCTCGGCAAGTTTGTGGGTGACATCAAGCTGAGTAGTGCAGTTGGTACATTAAAACGCAATGCCATCCAAAGAGACCTGGAAAGGCTTGAGAACTAGACCCACATTAACCTAATGAGGTTCAACAGGGCAAGCGCAAAGTGTTGCATCTGGGTTGGGGCTATCATAGGTATGTGTACAAACTGGGAAAAGAACGCTTTGGGAGCAGCCCTGCAGAGAGGGTTGTGTGGGTCATAGTGGATGAGAAGGTGGACACGAGCTGGCAGTGTGTTCTTGCAGCCCAGAAGGCCAACGGCATCCTGGGCTGAATCAACGGAAGGGTGGCAGACAGGGCGAGGGAGAGGATTGTCTTCTATTCTGTCCTCATGAGACCTCACGCGCAGCACTTATATGACACAGATTGTCATATATGTTTCTTAGGCCCTTGCTATTATAAAGGTGAGATAGAGAATTGCTTCACCAAAGACCATCTTCTAACTGTATTTTCCTTAGTCTCCAACCCTTTGCTGTACTATTGCTGTGTATTATTGTGAGCTCCACTGCATGGAGCCACCCGCATAGGAGGGTAAGAAGTTATACTGTGGATATTAGACATTTATAAAGATGCATTATCCATAAGCACATTAAAAATTACACATCCCCCTTTTCCCTGGAGCTTTTGGGCTTATGTTCTTCTGTGGAATTCTTGAAGTTGAGAAGAACTAGAAACAGGGGTGGGTAAAGCTGCCCCTTATTACCACCTGTATTGCAGAGTGGCAGAACATGAGATTGTATCTGTGGATATCACTTTTAACATCTCTCATTTAAGTATTTCAGTATATGTGCTCCCATGTTGTCTGTATTCCCATCTCAAAAATATATTAAACTTAGCTACTAATTAGCTTTTCTCTGTGAAAATGAGCGTAATAGGTGCATGCTTTGCTGTGATTGCCAACCTAGCTTAGGACTGACTGAGCAGCCTAGTTGTTTAGGTACACCTCAGCAGACAACAGTTTAGCCTTGGTGGTGGAAATCCAAAGAGTTTATTAGGTCTTATACTATGAGTAATGAGTTGCATGTTTTCTCTTTCAGGCTGTCTCTGTCTCTGGAACAGAAGGAATTGAGCCTCAAGACCTTGGAAGAAAACAACCTTGTCCAGCAGAATGAGGTGTCTAAACTACATTCTGCTATACAGCAGGCTCAGCAGCTCCACTCAGACCACAGAAGAGAAATACAAGAGCTCAACAACCAGGTGTCCTATCCACTAAGCTTCCTCTTTCCCAGGGGCGTTGAATACCACTTCAGTTTGTAGGTGCCAACTTGTTTCCCCTTCCAACAATACACCCTCCTGTGTTCTGCCTAGAGGCTGCACACTGAGGTGAAGGCTGGATTTGCTATGTTTTCCTCATGTTGCTCCCTGTTCTCTCATGGTTCAAGGCACTAAATCTCTGAAGAGTAACAGGAGACTCCTTTGGAACTTCTCAGTATCTATGTTACAAATGTTCCCTGATGGTGGGAGTCTACTTCTGTAGGTCATTGAGTGATCTGATGACATAGAAGTGGTTATCGCAGTCCATGGAAAGCTCTTCCACCTCAGCCGAGTTCATCTGGCGTTCTGGAGATGCGCAGTAAGGGATGGTGACTGACTTCTGTTTACTTCTACTCCTAGGCATCCCTGGCAGCCCCACTTCCATGCAGGGGTGCTTAATCTGCCACCTTGCCCTGCCAGCCCCCTACTCAAACACACGCTGCTTCATTTCTGAGGTTGGAACAAGTGATGGCTCAGTCAGTCATTCTGTTGTGGATGGGGAAGCTTCCTTTTGGCCCCTTAGCCTCCGGGCACCTGTTTCTAGCTCATTGTCTATCTTGCTCAGTCTGAGTTCTTGTGGGTTTTTGTGTTGGTTTTTTTTTTTTTTTTTTTTTTTTGCCTTTTGTTTCCAACATGGTGTTTAATTGGACTAATTTCTTCATTCTTCTCCCTACTTCTCTGCTTTCTCAGTAGCTGCTCTATCCCTGAGGCTCTGTGCATCTGTGTTACAGGTACAGACACTACAGGAAGTGGTGCTGGAGAAGGAAGCTAGCCTGGCAGCTCGGGAGAAGCAGCTGTTACAGGATCTGGAGGAGTCTCGAGCAGGCGAACAGTGCTTGAGGGACTCTCTGCACGTGCTACAGGCTGAGATGACTGAACTTCATCAGAGGCTTTGTAGCACAGAGGACAGAGCAAAGGCATTGGCTACAGAGTGCCAGCAGGCTAATAATGCCCACTGTGAAGCCCAGTCTCAGCTGGACAAATTGCACTTGGTTCTTCACCACGTGCTGTGTGACAGCACTGATAAAAGCAGAGACTTAGTCACTTGGAGTTCAGGCAAGTCTGGGAGGGATGAGAATTATGTAGAGTGCTTGGGGATGAAGGAGAACATGGAGGGGAGGGATGGTTCTTTGCAATCCTACTAGATTCATTCTTTCAGTTCAGACTATCTCAGGCCTTGGGAAGTCTTGAAAGCCTGAGGTTTCTGCAGAGAGACAAGTCTGTATTGGTACATGGAGAAACCACTAGCACCAGTAGTCATGAGGTGCATGTGTATTCTTTTCTGGGAACAGTACATTAGTGTGCTGCAAAATAATCTTAGCCTATTACATAACTTTCTGTAACATAAACTTAAGTACAGCTACAAAGATGCTGCTACCTTCTGCAGTGTATAAACAGATCTTGTTTGTTGGAGACCCAAAAATTAAAGCTTTAAACTGAATGGCTTCTCTCTTCAGAACAGGATCATGTCCGGGGCCTAACTGTTTCTCAGGCTGAGGACCTCCCTGTAGAGCTCATGGTGGACAGAGTGGCAGCAGCCCTGCAAGACCTGCGTCAGGACCTGAAGCAAACTCAGCAAGATCTGGTAACGTGTCTCTGTAGTGCACCCAGAAGCCCTGTCCCTCTGCTGGACTAAGCTGACCGAGCAGAGTGCCAATGCCAGAATAGGTGTAAATTCCTGTAGGCCAGGTTTGCTTGCTGCCACAGGGAGAAAGGACAATCATATTTGCCATTGCTGTCCAACTGCCCCCTCCCACCTTGGCTTTTTCCGCCTTTAGCTTTTGCACCTCCTTCTCTCCTGCCAGCAGTGGCTCTGTGAACATATACTGCTCTTGCCTCCTCCAGAATGATGCTGGGAAGAAAGTGCAGGACCTGGAACTGGAGCTGAGCAAGAGGCAAGCTGAGAGGGACCGGTTCAGTGCCCACAATCAGGAGCTACAGAAACAGTTGGCTCAAAGCCAGGAAGGTACAACTTCTTTCTGGCCTACTGAGTCAATCCTGTCTCACTGGAAGGGATTTCTGATACCACATAGAGGAACAGTGCTGCTGCGTCAGGAGATAAGAGGGTGGAGAAAAGGCAACGAGCATGAGATTTGACCATAGGACTACCAATGAAAGCTTTTCATAGCAAAAAATGCAGTGGCTGGCACTGCATCCAGTGCTATGACTGGTGATAGGTGTGCAGCAGTGATGCCCTTCGGGTCCTGTGTCAGTACAGAGTAGGAGTAGCTTGATTCCTCATACTGCCCTTCTCCATAGACTCTATAAACATCAACCTGCTAAAAACATTACCTTTGTTGACTTCCTTTTCTTCTTACGTTGCCATTTTACTGAGCATCAGTTCCATGTTAAGCTGCTAGGTTACTGTAATTGCCAACACATGCTTGCTTGCTTTTCTGCTTTTCCTAGTTTTCTGGTACCTAATGCTCCTACATTCTGATATCTGAGCTCCAATCTGTAGCAAACTTCCTGTTGCTGTAGAAACATCTTACTTACATTTTTGGTAATGTTTACTTTAGATTTATCTGCGAACTGGTTTTCATATGCAACTAATTACCTCTTGCTTCAATCTCCGGGCCTTCCCAGGCTACTTCCATGGCTACTGGCCTCTGTATCATAGCCAGACAGGCATATCTTCTCCTGTCTCTCTCATTGTTTTTCCAAATTAGAGTTGCCTTTTGGTCTTTTCTTGTTTTCCATGCTTCAGACTGCAGAAACAGGAAGTGTGAGCATTGCCAGTAGTCTCCCTCATGTACTGCATTATGTTCATGTAGTACCTTTAACTGTCCAGTTATTCTTTGTATTAATTCTGGGAGATGGAACTTCCAGGCCTTACATCATCCCTGTTTCTGGAACATTTGTATTGTTGGTTCTTTCTGATTTATTACAATTTGGTTTTTTGTTTTATCATATATGGTAACAGCTTCTGTACTTCGAATTCTGCCATTGGATAGATCCTGTTTGTCCTAGTGGTCAGTTTTTTTTTCCTTTTTAGTTCCTGCCTAGTAGTTTAATCTGTTTCTACAGTTCTGTCTCCTCGTATGCTTCAGTTCCTGTCTGTAAACTTTTGTGCTTCCAGTCTCACTACTGATATGAGGCTCAGTTATTCTCGCTGTGCTCTCATCCCACTATCACAGAGTATTATTTTTCTCTATCAGTGCACAATGTATTACCCAAGCATTCTTTTGGAAAAAAATTCCTTAAAGTGCATCTTCAAGCATAACATAGGCATCTGTCCTCTTCTCTAAAGCCTCATATGACTTTCTGGTTAATTAACTGTGTCACAGTCAGCCTTCACTTATAATTCTGGTTCCCCTTGCCTACTCTCAGCTCTTTTTCTTTAGGGCACTAGGCCTTTCACTGACTGTCCCTGTCCTTGTTTCATCAGTGAGGGCTGTATATGATTCTAATGCTGTTGATGACCTGCTGCTGTGTCATTAGCCCTAGCCTTTTAACATGCAGAACAGCAGATGCATTTTCATATTATTCTGAACCTTGCCACTTTCATGCTTCCATTTTCCTCTGGCTGGAAGGTTTTTAATTATGTCTGTTTTGAAAGTTCATGTGGGTTTGAGGCCAATAAAACAGACAGATAGGGGAAAAAATGTTTTCTCCCTAGGTTACAAATCAGTTTGATTTTACTTTGCTTTTCCCCTTCTCTTTGACCTTTGCTGCTGCAGAGACACAGACGGTAGAAGGCAAGAAGAACTCTCTACAAGCAGCCTTGCAGGCAGAGGCTGCTGCTCTAAAGAAGGAGGCTATGACACTACATCAAGAGGTGGCATCTTTGGAAAGGAAACTTGAGAGCGCTGAGAAGCAAAAAAAGGATGTGCTGGTATGGCTAACAGATGCCACAAAGGGCAGTTTTTACCTTTTTTTTTTTTTTTTTTTTTTGGCCATCTATTAATAATTTTAAGGAACTATTTTTTTTTTTTCCAGTGGAGAGTTGGTTTTCAGTGGTGCTATAGAAGTTTAGTCCAAATCTGAGAAGATACAGAGTATACAAATGATGACTGAGTCTCTTTCATTTACCTTCCTTCCATTCATTCTTTGTTTCCTAGACTTGTTTTCCTGCTAGCCCCTGTAGCAGAGTTAGTAACACCTTGAGCAAGAGATCAGTCCAGAAAGTAGAGAGAACCAATATCACAAAATACAAGTGCAAAAGAACAAAATTTATATGTGATCTTTTTATCTTAATTTTTCCAATAGCATTCTTCTGAATAAGGAGAAAAGGATACTAGAATCATATAAAACTTACTTACAATGCAGGTTGTTCATTTTCCACAGTTCTGAAGATCTCTGCCAATAAGACTTTAGTCTAAGTAACTTTCAAACTAACTTATGTTGCATGGTTTGAGCCCAAATACACATTTAAATTCAGAAGCATCTGGACTTGAAGGGTAGCACAGGAGAGATCTCCATCTCCCTGGGAGGTAGGGAACAGTCACTTTTTTTCCAACAGAAGAACACACGCCATCTGTCGAAGCTAGTGACTGAAAATGACAGGAGGCTTTTCTTACAGCAGAGGACACCTGTTGAACTTGTTGCCAAATGGTTTTGTCAAGACGGCGGGCCTGTATAGCATCAGGAAGGGTCTATTACAGTTCTCACAAGCTGAAACAGTGTTGAGTTGAGGATGGAAGTATCATCTAAATCCACCATCAAAAAAATCAGTTGTCGCCAGTTTGCTAAATTCAGTACAGTTCTCAAATATATCATGTTGGTGTTGTTGGGCTTTTTGGTTGGTAGGTTTTTTTGTTTGTTTGTTTGGTTTTTTTTTTTTGAGTGAAAGGGGAAACCAATTGAATAGGTAGAAGTTTCTACTGAAAGTTCAGACTGTAGCCCTTGACTGCCACCAAAGTGGGAGTTCAAATCTAGTATGAAAAGCAAACCTATATAAATAAAATTACTTAATCTTTTTCTCCCCATATTGCAGCATGAACGGGATAGACTGCAAGCAGTTGAAGAAAAACTGATGCGGGAGATAAAAATTCTTCAGGAATCAATCACAGTCTCAGAAACACGAGCAAACACAGCAGCAGATATGAATCACTCCCTTGAACAAGAACTACAAACTACATTGTCTGTCTTGAAAACAAAAAATAAGGAAGTGGATGCTCAGCGGGAGAAAATCCAGATGCTACAGAAAGAGGCAGCAGATGTAAAAGCTTTGCAGGAGAATCTTGTTCAAGTGAATGCCATCCTGTCAAAGAGAGAGGGAGAAATGAAGTTATACCAGGAACAGATGAGAATGCTGGAAAACCAGAAAACCATGCATAAAACTACTCTAGATCAAGTTATTAAGGACATAAAAGAGAAAGAACAGAAGACAGAATCCCAGAAAGAACAAATACAGGAGTTAGAGAAGCAGCAAGAACTGCAGAGGACTGCTGTAAACAAGATGAGCAAAGACCTGGAAGACAAAGATAAGGAGATCAGATCCCAGCAAGAAGAAATACGGGAGCTGGAGAAGCAACAAGAACTGCAGAGGACTGTTGTAAGCAGGATGACTAAAGACCTGGCACACAGAGACCAGGAGATCCAATCCCAGCAAGAAGAGATTCGGGAGCTAGAGAAGCAGCAAGAATTGCAGAGGACTGCTGCAAGTAAGATGAGCGAAGATCTCAAGGACAGAGATGAGAAGATAAGATCCCAGCAAGATCTGATAGAGGAGCTAGAGAAACAGCAGGAACTGCAGAGGGCTGCCTTAGGCAAAATGAGCAAAAACCTGGAGGAGAGAGACCAGGAGATCAGATCCCAGCAAGAACTGATAGAGGAGCTAGAGAAGCAACAAGAAATGCAGAGGTCTGCTGTGAGCAAGATGAGCAGAGACCTGGAGGAGAGAGACCAGGAGATTAGATCTCAGCAAGAAGAGATACAGGAACTGCAGAAGCAACGAGAACTGCAGAGGACTACTTTAAGCAAGATGAGCAAAGATCTGGAAGAGAGAGACCAGGTGATCAAGTTCCAGGAAGGGAAGCTAATGATTCTAGAACAACATGGTACATCACAGGTGAGAAGTTTGCTACTGGATCTTGATCATATGAAAGGAAACTTGAAGGAGAAAAACTTAGAGCTGATGTCTCTAAATCAGCTGAACAAAGAACTGGAGATGGGGAGAGAAGAGGTGAAATCTTTGCACACAAGCCTTGAACAGCTCAGAGCAGTTCTTAGGGATAGACAGAACGAGTCTGACTCTCAAAGGGATCAGTTAAGACTCTTTCAGCAGTACAAGGAGCATCAAGAGGAGTACCTGCAAGAGCTTCAGCGTAAAGTAGAAGAAATGACACTTTCCTTATCTAAAAAAGATCAAGAGCTCGAGTCACAGCAAAAGCAAATCCAGGAAGCTGAGGAAGTCATGGAAAAGAAGTTGAAGACTGTTTGTGACGAACTGGAGCAGACATTAGAAACCTTAAAAGAAAAGGAAAGACTCCTAGACATCCAAAAGCAACAAACAAGGGAATATGAGGAAAAAACAGAAGAGATGAATGTCTTATGTAGAGACTTAGAATATACTAAGGCAGTATTGAGAGAGAAGGATTTAATGATTGAATCTCAGAAGGAACTGATTGAGACCTTCCAAAAACAAGAAGACAACTTTATGCAGCAGAAAGAAATTCTGCAGCATCTTAAAGAGGCTTTAAAGGAACAAGAACAAGAAACTGTATCCCTTAGAAAGCAGTGTGAGGCATTTAAAGAAAAGGAGGAAGAGCACAAAACTGATGAAGTGATTCTTCAAGAAACAAAAATGACTCTGAAAGAAAGAGAAAGAAAGATAGAGGTTTTAGAGAAAGCTGTCTCTAAGCTTCAACAACAAAATGATGATACAATGATGCAGACTGCAGCTATAGTGCAAAAACTACAATGTGCTGAATCTTCCCTAGCAGCTAGGGATCAAGAGATAGCATCTCTGAAAGAGCATGTCCAGAAACTTCAAGAGCAGAAGGAGATAGAAGCTAAACAGGTCAAAAGTCTACAGCAGGAGCTAAACAAAATGAGCAAAACAATGAAGAAGAACAATTTGGAGATTCTCAAACAGTCAGAGCAGATTAATGTGTTTCATATTTGCGAAGAAAGTAGGAAAGTAGCACTAACGTCTTGCCAGAATCAAGTGAGTCTGCTTGAGGAAGTGGTCAGAAAGAGAGATGAAGACAATGAAATTCTTCTGCAAAAACTCCAGCACCAGGAAGAAGAACTGAAGACCTTGCAGAATCTCCAGCTTATGCTATCTGAGAAGAAAGAGGATATTAAACATCACGGAGACGAAGAGAAGTTCCTGGAAGAAGCCTTGCATGGGAGAGAATGGGAGACGAAGGCTCAAGGTGAGCAAAAAAAGTTAGAAGATGAGGAAATAAGAGGTCTTCGTGAAGATCTCCAGCATGTTCAGCAGAGTCTGACGAAGAAGGATGAAGAGATCAAATACCAGAGGGACAGAGTCGAGTATTTAGAGAAAACTCTGTCAGGGAAAGAAAAAGAGCTGAGGAGGCAGAGCGAACTCTTGAAACAATTAACATCAGCTCTGCATTGGAAAGATGAAGGGGAGACTCTAAAGAAGCAAATCCAGAAACTCCAAAAATGGGAGGAAGAAGAAGCAGAGAACAGGAGGGTTCTCCAAGAGAGAGACCAGTTCTTGAAAAGGCAGAAGGAATTAGCCCAACAACTGGAAGATGAGAGGAAAGTAAAGGGGGAAGAACTGAAGCGTGTGACTGCTATTTTGAAGCAGACTGAAAGTAGAGAAATTGAATGGAAAGAGAAGGCACAAGCACTGACTCTTGCCCTTTCCAAGAGTGAAATGACCAATGGGACTTTGAGGGAAGAAATAGCCATTCTGCAGAATATGGTTTCAGAGAGGGACAAGGACCGGTTTCATCTTCAGGTAGGTGGTGTGACTGGTCATCAGTCAACTAAAATGTCTGTAAGGATTCTAATGTTGTTTCCCATAAATATTTACCAGCTTGGCCAAAGAACCTATGATTTCAGTCAGCAGGCTTGCCTGCCTATGTAGCACAGGCCACAGACCATTCACCTGCTACAATTTTTTTTCTGTCAAGCCCAGAACTACTGAAAGAACTACAGAGCTTGCTGTTAAATCAAGTCCAAAGGTTAGGGATTAGTAATCAGTTCTGCTGTCCAGGCAAGTTTAGCTGACATAATGTGGTTAGGATTTGGCATGGAGACAAAAGGGCACAGCTGACCAAACTAATGTGCTAAACTTTGTAGAATTCTTTAAAGATCACTGAGCAGCACCCACAGTGACAGTGCTTAGAGTGTAATTGCAGAGATCTGCTGTTTCTGCCCAAGCACATTCTGTTTACTTGTGAACAAGCAAGAAGTTATTTTATTACTAGCCATGTGATTATGTAGTGGTCCCTATGCAGAGCACGTAGGAACATATATTGCTGTTTTGGCCTGCCAGGAAGGAAGGAAAGAAGGGACTTGATGTCCATGCCCAAGGCTGGTCACCCTCTCTGACATGTTAATTTGGTCCCTCTAACCTTTGTGATGACTGTTCACATGATGTCTGTGTACACCCAGGAGGCTTTTGAAGGTGGTGAGAACCTATCGTGGCTCTTGGAGAAGAAGCTCCTATGGCAGCGGCTGGAGTCTCTGCAACAAGCAGTTGCAAGGCTGGAACATGAAAAGTCTGAGCTGAAGCAACTCAATGTTGAGCTCAGGATAACTCTTGAGCAGGTAAAAAAGGTTTTCACTGCCTCTGCAATGCTTATGATCCTTTGGAACTCAGCTTGTTTCCATATACAGTCCTTTAGAATCCTCTGTTTACTTCCCACTCCCACATGGAGACACAGTTTCACATTTCCTTTCTCCGCTGACACCTCACTGCCTTTACAGACAAACATTCACTCAGGTCCTACTCTTCTTCCCCTGGTGTCACCTTACACACGCATTTGACACTCTCGTGTCAGGAACTTCCTCTTGCTCTTTCTCTTCCATAGTCTATATTGAGTGCTTTTTGCCTCCAACTTTCTCTGATGCAATTAAACAGTCTCTGCACAGAAATCTCCTCACAAATAATGTCCTGGGATCTTCTCTTTTTCCTTGTTTGGTGGCTGGTTTCTGTGATTCTTTCTCCTATCCAACATGCAGGTGGAACGTGAGCGGAGGAGACTGAAGAGAGGTTGTAGTCGTCAGTCACAGCCAAAGGCAAACAGGTTTTCTCTCTCAGAATCTGATGAGGACAAGATGCCTGCTTCTAGAAAGGTGCGAACAGAATCTTGGTGAAAGAAGAGTCTTGGCCATATAGAGGAACTGTGGCAAATTCCAGTGGCAACATTGCCCACCCCCACCCCCCACCACATAGACATAATGTAAGTAATGCAGACTGTGACCCTGCCGAGACTGGAGACTAAAAAGAAATCCTTGCATTTTCTTCACAGGAGGAGGTTCGTGCTCTCTGCAGTCAATTAGCTGAGTTACAGAACCAGGTGAGGAATAGAAAAGCTGTTATCAAAAGCTGCTGTAGCTGCACTGCTGAACACAGCTTTGCGTGATGTTACAGCACGAGTTTTGTTAGGCTGGGTCCCAGCTGTCAGGAAGTGAGTACACCAGGCAGTGGAAATACCCAGGTAGCTGCATTTGTTGGCCACGGATGAATAAGACTGTTAATGTAGGCTGGTCTCTGACTTACCAAGTCAGGCATGGTGGGTGATGGATTGCAGGGAAATGAGAAAATTGAAACTTTCCTGCAGCCAGAGAGTATTTTAAGGATGTTTCCTTTGAGCCGCACTCATCCTGTCAACTGTTCCTATTTTCCCTTGATTCAATAAAAGGGGGGCTTGCATCTTACCAGAGTTCCAGGGCCACAAGACAGTGGCCAAGCTTATAGCTGTCATGCAGCCATAAGTCTTGTATTGTTGTTCTGTGCTAATCATGGTCCCAGTACTGGACTGAGTCAGAGACCTAAGCACTATAAGAATATTTGTTTTATCAGTGTAAGCACATACGTTTCAATTACTGAACGCTGTTGCATCTTTTCACAGCAATACTGGCAGTACCAACAGGTTGCCAGACTTCACTTACTTCTGTGAGTCAGGTATATCTGACTCTAGGTCATCTAAGAGATCTAGGTCTCGCCAAGGGTATGAATCTTCACAGGTGATAAAAGCAACAGGTGTACATAATACTTCTGTGACTAAAGTACATACTGCTTAGTTCTGAAAAGTAAGCTGAGCATGCTGCTGAAGCCAGCAAGTTATCATGAGCTCTTGCTAGGAAGCTTCAGTGGCTGAAGTTCCATTACTAGAGAGAACTGATTGAACTCCTTTTCCTCTTGTGACTGGTGTATCTGCATGCATTGTGGACCTAGTTCAGCAGGAAAATTAAAGTGTTCTGATCAAAGAAAAGATCTTAGCTTATTAATGAAGGCACTCCGTAGCTCTGAAGACAGCAAAACTGCAACTCGATCTCCCGTTTCCTGGCAGATGCTTTAAGCAGCAGGTGGCTGCTTCTCCCACTTGTGTCCCTGGATTACCTACCAAGGTGTGGGAGGGTTTTTCTGCCTTTAAACCCCAGTGTCACAAAGGTGTCCTTGTTATTTGAGATACGAGGTCAGATCTGTCCCTTTCTGAAGTGGTGTGGTTCCCTTTGGTTCCTTTTCTCATGTTAGCTGTTAAGTTTTTAAGCTGTATCTGAACAGAACAATTCTTCAGTACCTCACTCCTGAACAAGCAGTCTTTTTTACGACACTGGTGTAACCAGTGGTCCTTCTGCTGAGGAAAAAGCATGTGGAACTAAGGTGGCAGTTGCCAAAATTTCTCTTTTGAAAAAAGTTGCATTACTGAATATTGTAGGAATCTTTTTCTTTGCTGTGCACATATGTCAGTGTTGTACGCATGTACAGTATGAGAGAAAGGAATTTGCATTGTTGATCATCTAAGTTCAGTTCATGTTGACTTTAGAACCTGTTACTTTCCATTCAACAAGGAGAAAGTGTTGGCCAGGGCTGGAGTTAGAGGGTACTTACCTGACAGCTGGTTCCACGGAGCTAAGGATGGTCCTACAGTGTGGATTTCTCTGAGCTCAGCCTTCTGCCTTCTTTCAGGTGACTCTTCTGCAGCAGCAGTTGGCACAAGAACGAAAATACAGGCAGGACTATATTGAGTGTTGTGCAAAGACCAGTCAGGAGCTGTTGGACCTTCACCAAGAGCTGTCTTACTCCCTGGAGGCTGTGGTCAGGGAGCCCAAAGCTGCTGTTCTGGAGGCAGAGACTCAGAAGCTGGATCAATCTCTGAACCATACCTTGGCACTAGTATCTTTGGACTGCCGATCTCCTGAGAGACAGCTGTTGCACTCAGCAGTGAGATCCACCACAAGGGATGGTCTGAGGTAACAGGAACAGCATGCAGCTGAAGCTGAGTTGGAGTCCTGCAGTAGCAGGTGGCAAGGTGATTGGTGCAGAGCACAGGTACTGAAGTAAGAGAGAAGTCTGGAGCACTGCAGGGTCTCCAGCAGCAGTGGTGGGACAAATCTGGTGCTGGCTGGCATGGATGGGGTCGGGGCATAAGCCTGATAAGAAGGTCAGCCTTCTTCCTCTTCTGAAGCACTCCATCATGGCATGCCTCACCAGCCTGCGGGCGTCTCTCCAAGTTAGGTTATTCCTGCCAGCTTCTGTACTGTTTACAAAGACTTACTTTTTCAATAAACTTATTTCTCCAAAACACTGCACCTTTCCTGATCTATGTTTTTTCCCCTATTACGTTCTTTGGAGCCAAGTTCCATGCTTAGATGGGTCAATTTGTTTCTGTACTTATGGTAGTGATGAGCAGTATTCTCTGGGTGTCCGAACAACAGGGATACTTTATTAATTGTTATTTCTTTGTTGTATTGGGGCAACTGCACCATCACAGTGTTTCTGTCTCATACCCTTGCCAGATATTATCTTCTGGTGTAGAAAGCCGGGGTGCACTTTGTTCTGTTTGCATTTGATACCATCACTTAGTGACTGAAATGTTTTGATGGTTTATTTATTAAAAGAAATTTTGCTGAAGGATGCATTATTTCTGCAGGGAAAAAAAAAAAGCCAAGTGGAAGGTAAATATGTGGTATAGGGAAAGGTTATAGTAGCTTTTCATTTCTACAAGTAAGATAGTGTGAGCCATTGCATGGTTTAATGTGAGAAGGAGGGAAATGCATCTGTTATAAAAATGAAGTGGTGGAGAGGAGATACTGGAGATGGAAGATTGCTCCTTTTGCAAAAAGCACTGGTATGCTGGCAATGACTCTTTTGGCTTTCTCACTGCTACAACCTGAGGGAAAGAACACAATACCCAAGGGTCAGTAGTGGGTCCAGGGCTGAGCGTACCCTCACAGGGCCGCTGAGGATCCCAGACCGGGAGGGAGTGTCTGATGCAGCAGAAGGCCATGCAGCCATCTAGAGGGACCCAGACAGGCTGGGGAAATGGTTCACAGATTTTAACAAGGGGAAGTGCAGAGTCCTGCCCCTGGGGAGGAACAATCAGAGGTACCAGAGCATGCAGGGAGCACCCAGCTGGAAAGCCACTGCAGAGAAGGCCATGGGACAGCAATGTTCTCCAAAACACACTTGGAGGTGACTTTGTCAAGGAATTTGGAAACCAGTAAGAAGTGGTTCCACAAGTATGCTGGCCAGAAGACTGAGATAAAAGAAAATGTAAATCCCCAACCCACTGACAACAAAGTCAGGAGAACTAATGACGACTGAGATGGAGAAGGCTGAAATTAATAGTAAAGTTTCTACTCCTGAGTACGATAATGAGCTCTAAGACCATGCTAAGTACGTGTGTCTACAGTACTCAATTTTTCACCCAAGTCATGTTAAAAGAACCCCTGAGAGGGGAACAAGTAAGGTTAGGTTGTAAGGGAAAGTGCAGGAGAGGGGAGAGGAAGGAAGAGTGATGAGAGAGACTTAAGGAGAGAAGATAAATGGAAAGAAATGAGAAGCTATGCTCTTCTTCCTCCACCAAGGTAGGGATGCCTTCTTGGTAAGCCACCTCTTGTTGAAGAATAGCCAGGATAGCATTAATTTTGCTAGCACTAATGCCGTATACCAGCACTATTGCAGCTAGTGTGTTAATCAGTGATGAACCTGTTACATCTGTCCCTTCAAGAAATGGTTTATTTGTCAATATTTGTGAAACTGTACCAAGTGAAAGTCCTTGGGTAGACTGTGGCAGGCAAATGATGAAAATCTTCACATGACAACTACCAGAAAACAAATCTGCATCCATCAGTACTACCAGAGAGCCACTGTCACCCCCTGACCTCACAGTGGAGTGGGTGGCTATAGATAACCCAGGCACCTTGCCTGCATTGAGTCCTGCTGGCATTTCTCAAGGCATCAGTGTCTTCCCCTGTCGGAACACAAGTTGTTGAGGCCTTGCCAGCAGTATGTGAGATGTCAAGGTCCTGCAAGCGGATTGAAAGTGACCAAGGATCCTGTTTGAGGAACACCAGATGTTAGAGCTCCTATCAGTGGCAATGAAGCGTCTGTCCCTAGCAGCGACATAAAAGAGGACTGGAGGTTGCTGATTGCTCTGCAAGAGGCAGCCTCCAGTGAGTCTCCTTGGAGCAGGTCCATGCCAGGGCAGCTGCAGCCAGGAGGCACAGGTGCAGCGCCCCATCTGTCTCTGCCCAATGGCCAGCATGACCTGCACTGTCTTCTGCAGGCACAGCTTCTACAGGGGCTGCAGGCAGTGTTGGACCACTGCCAGGACCAACTGCCCCCTGTGCTGCCAGCTCATAGCTGCTATCCTGAGCCTCATGCCACGCTCCCTGGAGGATACCTTGACCCACCAACCCAGGGGAGGTTCCAGCAATAAAAATATCTCCCTATCGGTTCCACGGTGTTTTGCAACACAGCCGCTCCAGGCCTTACTGGTAGTGAGTCTGTAGCCTCTCCTGGCACTGGGAGCCCAATGGGCATCACTGCGTCTGGCCACCACAGGACACTGAGGAAGGGAATGGCTGAGCAGGTCCCACGGGAGCAGCTGGATGGCAAAGAGTACACAGCACTGCACTCAGCCTCACTGCTAAGTGAGCAGCACAACCTCACCTGGGGACAGCACAGGGATGGAAAGTGCTGGTGGGGAGCAGCTGAGGCACTGCACAGCTCTTCTGCCTCGGCTCTCACTGAGCATTGCTCGTCCCTGGGCTGTGTGAGGAGGAGCGCTGCCAGCAGCTCGAGGTCATCGTTCCATTCCCCTCTGCTCAGCTCTGGTGAGGCCACAGTGTCCAGGTGTGGGCTCCCCAGTAACACACAGAAATGGACCCAGGGAACAGCTGCCAAGCTGCAGGGAGGATGAGAGCATCTTTCCTTCGAGGAGAGCGCAGGGATGGTCTTCCTGTCAAAGAGAGGGCTCCTGGAGATCGTAGCACTGTCAGTAAATTGTGGAACATCCTGCAATCGGTGGTAGAGCAGTTGCTTCTGTTTCCTTTTGAGAGATGAACTAGAAACTCAGCCCGGGATCCTGCTGCAAAGAAAGGTCAGGAACATGGAAAAGTTTGCTTGTTCAGTTTACCTTCCAGAACCCTGAGACTCTTAACTCTTAGATCGCTAACTTATAACTGGTGCCTACTCTATTCAGTCCTTCACGGGATGCTTTATTCCCTCACCATGAGACTATTAGACTCTTAACTCTGAGGCTACAAACCCTGCCCTGGGTGCCCATTGCCACTGCCCGGTGCCTCCTATGCTGGGTGTCAGCCTGCTGCTGGCAGCTGCCTGCTGGATCTGCAGGTGCAAGTAGGGCACTGTGGGGCTGCCAAGGAAGAAAGCTAAGGCACAGATAGGACAGAACTGGGCAAGGGATGTGAAAAATGACACGGGATTCTACGGGTACACTGGTCAGATGAGAGACCAAGGAGAGTGTACCCCCAGTACATGGAAAGGGAGATCTGGCATTACTCCTATGCAGGAAGGCTGAGGGAGCTGGGGCTGTTCTGTGTGGAGAGGAGGAGGCTCCAGGAAGACCTCAGTGAGGCCTTCAGTGCTCCAGGGTGCATATAAACAGGAGAGATTGGATTTTCACCCAGACTGACAGTGATAGGCCAAACTAAAAGAGGAAAGGTTTAGGTCAGGTGTGAACGGAAGTTCTTCACCCAGAGGCGATGCGGCCCCGGTACTGCTGCCCGGAGCTGCGGCCGCCCCATTCCACCGCCGGGCCCTGGGCAGAACGGCCCCGCTCCGAGGGCGGTGCGCTGCGGGGCGGGGCGGTGCCCCGGAAGGCCGCAGTGGTTCCGGGCCGCGCGGCGCCATGGAGTCGCTGTGGCGGCTGAAGCGGTTCGATGCGTTCCCCAAAACCCTGGAGGACTTTCGGGTGAAGACGTGCGGCGGAGCGCTGGGTGAGCGGGCGGGAGGGGGCGGCGGGAGGGGCGGGCGGGGCGGGGGCTGACGGCCCTTCTCGTGTCCCGGCAGTGACGGTGGTCAGCGGGCTCATCATGGTGCTGCTGTTCTTCTCGGAGCTGCAGTACTACCTCACCAAGGAGGTGAGTGGCGGCTCCCGAGGCGGAGAGGGCGGGGAAAGGGCTTCGGGTTTGTCTCCCGCTGCAGTCGGGCTCTTTGTTTCTCTCCAGGTCCATCCCGAGCTGTACGTTGACAAATCGAGGGGAGATAAGCTGAAGATCAACATCGACGTTGTTTTCCCGCACATGCCCTGTGCCTGTGAGTCGAACCGCAGTGATGTGGTATCGCCGAGGGCCGCAGCCGCTGTGCACACCTGGCACTGCTGAGTGCGGTCACACCGTGCTCCTCCAGCTCCTCGGCTGGGATGGGATGGGATGGGATGTGACCCCACCTCTGTGCGGTGATAAAGCTGCTGCAGGGCACGCTTATCGCTCCAGGTTGGGCAGCATCGCTGCTGAGAAGTGTCAGCTGTTTGGAGCACGAGGTGTCATTGCTCCGTGCTCGGTAACCACTCGCAGTGGAGCAGAAGGGCTGGAGGTGTTGGAGACCTCCACTGTTCCCTGCAGAACACCCGTTAATATTGCAGAACACGTTGCCTGCAAGCAGCCAGTTCGGATGCCAGGCCAAGGCCAGGGCTTCTGAATCATCCTTGTGGAAAGGGGACGCAGGAGAACGTGCTGCTGTTGGAGTGGGAGTGAGAGGACAGAGGAGTGCAGTGCTCAGCTGGCTTTGAGCTTAGCTCCTGGGCTGCTGTTAGTGCAAATGAGCTTTCAGGAGGAAAGGTTTGATTCTTTGCCTTTAAGATTTCTATGATGGTTGAAAACAGTCATTCTTTTACATTAAATGCCATGTTTGAAACAGTCATTTAGGATGCAGGCAGAGTGTATTACCTTTTCTGTAAGTTGTTCGGTCCCAACCATGCATCTTCATCCATTTGTGGCACATTCTTATCCTCCTGCTAAAAGATTCTGTATTTTCACTGATTGAATGCTTCCTCAGATTGCCACAGGCCATGAGAAATGTGCTTTTAGAGACCACTTTCCTTGTGTGCTGGTTTCAGATTTGAGCATCGACGCAATGGACGTAGCAGGAGAACAGCAGCTAGACGTAGAGCACAATCTGTTTAAACAACGGTTGGACAAAGCTGGCAATCGCGTGACTCCAGAGGCTGAGAGACACGGTAATGTGCTACCTTGTCTGTATGAATGGATGCTTTTGTAGTCTGTGTTGCGTGTGCTTGTTTTGACTTTCATGGGAACAAGTGACAGCCGAAGAGTGCTTAAGCACCATGGACTCTTCAAGAGTTTATGGCATCCAAATCTATTAAACTGACAGATCAGACAAACTCCTGTTACACTCATTGCTTTTGATAAGTAAATCTTTATCCACTCACTCTGAAACTGTGACAGGGAGTCATGGATGGATTTCAGGAATGAAGCTGCTGATGGTCTTCTGCTGGGAATCAAGCAGCTGTGCGTGAGTTTGCTTGTATCGTGCAATGACAGTGGGCTGACAAATGAGACAGTCTGGTTAGAGGAAGGAGCATTTGTCCAGGGAGCGCTCCAGTGACTCGGCCTTTCAGCCTAAGCTTACACCTTACTATGCTTAATTCACGTGTGTTAATACATACATGATAAAGTTGTATCAAATAACACTTGGCCACATAAGCCCCTCACCTATATGATTTACATACCATGGCTCATCCTTGCACTTTGGTATAAACTGGAAACAGTTCTGGGGAAGTGCTACAATCTAACAGCCCTCCTTAATTTTGCTTTTTCTTTCCAAAATGTGAGGTCCTTATTACCTTACTGTGAGTTAGTGTAGTTCTGTATGTCAGCATAAACTGGATTTATTGATTTGTATCACTGAAATACAACATCAGATATGATGTTGGAGGGCAAAACTAAGCTAAGAGCTGAATAATCACTACGTGTGAGGATTTCTCTGGTTGTCTGGGCTTGTGGTGATAGTGTCCCTCTTGTGTAACTCAGCAACTTTACTGTATTTTGAGGTTGTGGCATTAAAATTCGAAGTGTGGGGATGAAAACAGCTGTATCCAATTCTCTGTTAACCCATCTTCATTAAACTCTATGACTATAAGTTGACTGATAGTCAGTTGTTTAAATTCGGCTGGAGCAATATAGATCTTAAATGTAGTGTAGCATGCTCAAATAACATGTGGTGCTATTTGGAGGCAGGACAAGACAAGACAGTGTTTCTAGATGTGCCTCTTCATTTGGAATCCTGTTTTGTTTTAGAGCTGGGGAAAGAAGAAGAAAAAGTGTTTGACCCAAATTCGTTGGATGCTGACCGTTGTGAGAGCTGTTATGGGGCAGAGTCAGAAGACATTCGGTAACCGTAGACCTTTCTGTATCTTCTTAGCACTTGAGGGAATACTTTTGAGTTGCATGCCTGTTTCTTTGCAGAATGTCTGTGAAGTTCTGTGCAATGAAATCCTTTGTGTTCTGAGAATTCTGAGGACTGTTGTGCTCTTGTTACACCTTGTGTAGCTACATGTGTAGTGCTTAAGAATGGACAATTAAGTTCTGGTTTGTGTACATCCATGCTCAAGCTCAGTGCGACACTGCTCACCGTCGTCTGGGATGCCTTGGTATAAAAGTGGTGATGGCCCTGCCTTCACACTCCTGCTGCAGGGTTTTCATCCTTACGTGAGCATAAACTCAGTGTTCACTGCTCACACAGACAACAGGTGTAAGGAGTCGTTTGTGCTCCTCGTTCCTCCTCCCTGCAGGTTGCTGTAACAGCGGGTCCTTGTTTGGGCTGTAGGTTCTGAGTACCCTCCAGTCTTATTGCCTATCTCATACTTTGTTTGTCCCAGCTGTGTAATGGCACTGTTGCCTGGAGATGCTTTTACCATCTTGAGGGGTTTTTCTTCTATCCAGCGAAATGTGGAACCAATAAAAATAAGTAGTTGTTTTTTGTTATTTGCTTTGTTTTTCTTCCCTCTGGTGACCAAAATGTTGTCCAGAGGTGGAAAAGTATTGAAGAAAGGTTAATGTTTTGTCCAACTTTGACAATCATGGCTTAAAAACAGAGGAAAGGAGGAGCAGAAATGGGCAGATGTTTTGTTCACTCAGGAAAACACAAAACTACTCAGGACTGTGGGACCCTGATGGCGTTTTTGTAGGAAATCTGTTTCCAAGGAGCAGCATAGCTTTCTAAATGGGTGAAGACCTTCTCAGACTCGAGAACCATTTTTAAATGGTTTGTGCCCTTGCATCAAAAACTCAAAAAATAAATCAGGAAGCTTGAGCTCCTTCAGAACCGTTAGGTCAACTTTCAAGATCCAATTCACAATGTTTGCTTTATTGCTCTGGGGAAGAAGCATCCACCAAATGTCCAAGTCCTGAGCAGAAGCATCACTTTTTTGTGATAAAGGTATTAAGATGGTATTTGTGCTTTTGCAGATGTTGTAATACTTGTGATGATGTCAGAGAAGCCTACAGGCGGCGTGGTTGGGCCTTCAAGAACCCAGATACCATCGAGCAGTGCAAGAGGGAAGGGTTTAGCCAGAAAATGCAAGAACAGAAGAACGAAGGCTGCCAAGTGTATGGTTTCCTGGAGGTCAATAAGGTGAGAGATGAGTTTTGTTGTATACGTACAGCGTGGGGCTGACTGTGAGAAGGCAGAATCTGGGTGTTCCTCTCCTTTTCTAGCTTTAGGTGTTCGTGTGCTGTGATAAAGTAACCCCTGGGCTCAACAAAGTACTTGCAGCTGTAAAGGGTTTCAACAAAGGAATGAGGAAAAGCGGTAGGAAGGAAGTAATCCCATTTCATTGCACAGGCTGTAGGAAAAATGCAGGTCTGGAGTAAGCTTGGCTTTTTGTACCATCTGTCTAGCAAGTCTTTCTGCTGAGGCTTCTGGAGGAGAGGTGGCTTCTTCAGGGTTACATAGTCCAACCTTCACTTTAAGTCTTAAAGCAGACACTGGCAGTGGATGCTGGATGTAATAGTAACCAGCAGCTTGCCAGCAGAGGTGCTGAATGAAGTGAAATCTTATCTTCTTTAGAAAAAGAGCAGAAGCAGGAATATTACAGCTGGTTGTCAAAGCTGAAATTGCTCAGAGAGGAGTTTTTTGTAAATGATGTATGAAAATTAAGTGCAAGATACTCCAGATGACTATTTTAACTACCTTCTCATTTGGAGGGCATTCAAACCCAGAGCTCATGGACATGCAGATTCCCAGGCACATTCTGGAAGTCAGCCCTGGGCTAATCTTTCATATCCAAGTATTTGCTTTTTCATTTTCAATTTTGTTTTATTTTTTTCCAACATCTTTATGCATTCTTTCTGTAGACCGAATTCTTTATGTGTAGGGAGTAAACATTCTGTTTACAGAGCTCGTATTGTGATTTGGTACCATCTTGGATGCCAGACTGTGAGGGGGCCATTTGTCACAAAATGTGATAAGCGAGAAAGATGGGCATGCTGGAGATAGCTAGGGTCAGGGAGTGAGTGTCTCCTGGGGAATTTCTGGTGCCACTGCTACCCATCCTCATCAGCTTTGCAGTTAATATATGCAGGAGTTTGCACAGATGCCAAAGTGTAGTGTATGGTATGGGACACTGAGAGCTTCTTAGGGGACTGCGTGTACAGCTGCTGAAAGTGCCAGTGAGGACTGACATGTGGTATCTGTATCCCTTACAAATTCCCGGATGTAGTTTTAATGAACTGATTATTGCTTTTATTTTTGCAACCAGGTTATTTTCATGGGTGTGTGCACAGAATCACTATAGTTTATTGCGTTTAGTTGGGTGGGCTTTTTTTTGTTTGTTTGTTTATAATCTTCCTCACTGTCCTCCTGTTACTTCCTCCCCTCTTTTTCTCTGCTATTTTCTTTTATCTCCTGGAGCAACAGTCAGCTCCCTCCCAGAAAAATTAATTCCTCCTTCTTCCGATTTGTATGCCTACATAAAACAGATTATTACCCACATCAGTAAGTAGTCATGGCTTTCAGCATGACTGTGCCTGTGAGGAACAGGGGAAATAGGTCTTGGGCAACATCTGCTGGTAGTGTTGCCTAGAAAGGCAGCATGCTTGGTGTATATCTAGTTCAACCAAGAGGAAAATGCCAGTACCTATATGGCTGCTTTATGTATATGAATTCAGAACTCTTAATGAACGGTGACTGTCTCCTGCAGGTAGCTGGAAATTTTCACTTTGCACCAGGAAAAAGCTTCCAGCAATCTCATGTACATGGTAAAGTATTTTCTTTTTCTGTTTATTGTAACCTTTCATTTCTGAGCGTATCTGACCATTGTCTTGGGATATCTTTGCCTTGTGATCTGAAAGAATAGCAGCACTGCTTCAGTGGGGAGGATGTTGGAGTTTTGGTACAAAGTTTTAGAACTGTCATGAACTAACAGAACATGGGGATGGAAGAGCGTGGGAGAGGTGAGTTCCATAAAACTTCACTGCTCTCCTCTGCTGTAAACCAAACTTGGCTATGATGTTAAGCCCAGGACCTGAATAGCAGTATCTGTGAAAGGGATATTTATAGAATATCTCAGGAAAATTTGAAAGCAAATCAGTACTTTATTTAAGTCGTAAAGAGTTTTGTCCTGTATATGTAAATACAAAGTGTCCAGAGTACTAGTGGTAGTTGATTTATGCTTTTTGTTGGTCAAAAATATCTGTGATTTAACAGAATGTTTTCGGTTCCGTTGATAAGGTTTTCAAAGCCTGAAATTTCTGGTAAAGACTTCACTAAGAGCTTTGATTTTAGCTTGATTTTTCCCCATCTTACCCTTCATTATGGCGTGATCTGTTCCACTGAGGTAAAGCTCAGGGGGAGATTGCGCATTGTTCCAGTAACTGTCTTTGAAGAAAAACAAATGAGGCCATTTCTACAGATTAAATGATGAAGCATTTCTGTGCAAAAAGCTCATCTGCTTTTCTCCACATCAGTTGTTATAATTAAATGTTACTTCTGGCAGAACTTGCACTTAAAGCAGTGTAAGGGCAGCAGCCTTCCTGCAGCCGGTATTGACCCATGTGTGGGTGGGGGCAGGACAGCTCTCATGTGTGCAATGGATGTCTTGCATAACTGCAGTGAAAAACTGAGGGTCGCAGTGGGTGAGCACAGGAAGAGAAAGAAAGGACTCTGTAGTTACTGCAAACCTTTCGGAGACCAAGTTCAGAATGTTTCTGTTTTCAGGGGCAAGGAAAAAAGAGTAGGAGGAGAGATGTGGGGCAGGCAGACCTTCTGCTTTCTGGCAATTCCCTCACATCAAGTACTAAAAATGGCCTCTGATAATTTTCTCAGTGTGCAGCAGGCTCAGAGCCTGTTCATTCATAACGGAAGCTGAGAATGTTTTTGCCCTCAATGTAACTAACGTCATGTCTTGATTAGTTTCTTTGTAGTTCACAGAGGGGAGAAGGGTTGGGGTGGTTTTTTTTGTTTTTTGTGTTTTTTTTTTTCTTTCCTTTTCCTGTAATAGCAAATAGCAAACTGAACTAGTGTTGGTCAGTGCCTAAGAGAAATCTTAATATTCTGAACTGTTATGATGTAGGATCCATGAAAAATAATAATTCCAGATGACTGACAGTATTTTTGCTGCTCTCTTCTGTTTCGTACTATTTTGAACCAATAGAAAACAGGAAGGTGAACACAAAGTCCGTGTGATGGGAAGTTTTTTCTATCACAGTGCTCTCTGTGCCTTGTGGTGGAGTGGCTGTGCTGTTAATCCAGCTGATGGTTAGACCTGAGTCCGTACTTCTGTTTGATGGTGTTCCACAATTGCTGAAGCTAGCAGTCTGACTTGTCAGTTTCTTACACTGGCACTCTCCTCCTTTCTTGAGAATTACTCTAGTTTAATACGTCTCTGGATAGGGAATCTGTACAGGCATCTTCTCAGGAAAGCAAAGGATCCTATTCAGAAGGACTTCGTTAATCTGACCATAGATGTAGTTCTGATCTCAGCTTCTGATTTATATCACATCCTTACTGTTAATGCCCTCAAAACCATGCCTTCTCAGAAGTGAGTTGAAATTGTTTTTTTCTGAAAGTAGATTAAGTAATAAGAGGGTATATAGGGCTAACACACACACATACTAAAAAGAACTAGTACAAGATGAGATGCAACTTGAGTTCTAGTTAGTTATATTAGCTTTAATTGTGTGTAGCTCAACCTTTGGGGTTTTTTTGTTTGTTTGTTTTAGTAGTTGCACTGGGCTGAATGTGGCCCAAAAGAAGCTTGTTTTTCCAGAGATGGTTAATGTCTTATTCAGACTTCTTTTTCAATGCACGCTTTTCTCTCCCTGCTTATATTTTTGTTCTGATAGAGTCATAGAATCACCATGGTTGGAAAAGACCTCCAAGGTCATCCAGTCCAACCGTCCACCTACCACCAATATTTCCCACTAGCCCATGTCCCTCAGTACAACATCTAAACATTCCTTGAGCACCTCCAGGATTGGTGACTCCCCCGCCTCCCTGGGCAGCCCATTCCAGCACCTGACCATTCATTAGGAGAAGAAATTCTTCCTAATATCCAACCTGAGTCTCCCCTGAGAGGCCTTTCTCTCTCACCCTATTGCTAGTTACATGGGAGAAGAGGCCGACCCCCACTTCACCTCAACCTTTTTTACAGGGAGTAAACAACCTTCTACAGCCTTCTTTACAGGGAGTTGTAGAGAGCTCCTATACTCATGTTTTGTCCCCAGAAATCATTTGCCGGAAGGAATACTTTTTAGAACCTTAGGTGAGGTTTGAAATCATTAATTGAATGTGTGAGGAATATAGGTTTATATAAGAAAAAATTGGGAGCGGCCTTGCCCAGAGTTCATCCCGTTTCTTACATCCCTGATTTAAATTCTTTGGCTTTGGCTTGTCAGAATTCCTTACATTTAGATAGAGAAAATCAGAGGAAATCAGGGGTCTTGTTTCAACTATAAATAAAGATTGAACTTCCATTGAAGTTTGCTAATATTGCCTAAGTATGGCAGCCTAAATCTACTTACTTTCCTAATCAGAAGAATCCTAACAAGTAGCCATGAAAATCCAATTATCAACAACTGATCTCCTTTTTCTGTTTTTATTCATTTTTAAATATTTTACGAGTGGATAAGCCTCATAAGCAGACCTTCTTAAAGAGTTCACTGCTTATCAGGTTTCTTTACTTTGATCCACTTTAGTCTATTTTGAATTACTTACTGTCAGTATGATACATGTTCATGTTTTAAGGCAAGTTGGTATTGACTAATGGGAATCAAAGTTTTGAGAGGCAGCCTGTGAACCTCATGCTCTTAAGAGACACAAGTGTTATCTTACTGTTGTAAGGGAACACCAGCTGAAATATGTTCAAACCGTATTTCACCTGTGTTTGTGCTAAGGATTTCTCATTCAGATCAAGGCCCTCACATCTTAGGCTCTCAGAAAAATTCGTTCTCAGTCTTATAAATGTGACCCCAGAATTGTGTCTTGGACACCTTTATATTCTGCTTGTGTTTATGTCAAAGGACCTCCAATGGTCTCCCGGTAATTTTTTTAGCAGTGCTTGACATTTTCTTGTTTGAACAGTTCTCCTCCCTGTCTCTATGAAATGCTGAAAAACAAAAACTGTGTTTAAAAAAGTCTGTTGACTTTGAAGAAAATGTGTTATTTTGTCTTTTTTTTTGTTTTGCTTTGTTTCTGCCCGCATGAATGTTAAATCCAGGTGAGATTATTTTACTTCACTTACTGTTGTTTGCATGGATGCTTTTCTGTGCTTGTATGTAACCTTTTTTCATGTTCTTTTGATGCTGATTCCATATTTGTTCATATGTATCCTACCTAAATGAAAGTTACTCTGCACAACTGTTAAATACAGCTTTGTTTTCCATTTGGTTTCTCATAATCCCAGGCCATGATGTATGATGTAATTTGGAGACTGAGGGATGGTGTTTTTTCTGTCCTTAGTTAACTGATAAGAAATGTCAGGCTTTGCTGGTTTAGTGCAGGTTTTGTCCATCTATACTCACATTTTTGGTATATGTAAGCAGTGACACTGGATTATTGGAAGCACTGAAAGCTGGCTGCTTGAAAGCTGCACCATGGTGCTCCATCATCAGTGTCAGAGAAGACAGACCCCTCCACTCCTGAATGTCATCGTAACGATCTTGGCTTATTCCTCAGCAACTGTGGTCCAGTTGCACTGGGACATCCCAGGTTGTTAGGAGGAGGACCGAAGGAAGTTATGAGGAGGACTAACGTGCTTCCAAGCAGACTTTTTGGCTCTGAAACTAGTAGTCCTGACTTGCTTGTGCCAAGGGAAAACCAAAGTCAAACATCAGTGATACTTGCAGTCTTCTTTTCCTACTTGTTCATTGGTACTAGCTGAGGTTAGGTTTGTTTCACTGTTGTCTGCTTTATAGGCCTTGAATCCTGAACTGGAATTTTCATGTCCAATTTATGTAGGATACTTAAGATTTGGGGAAAGTTCTTTTTTCACTTGTGCCTTTGTAAGGACAGCCTCCAGCATCAGCTGTGCCTGTTCATGATCCTGCATATCACAGCTGTTTTCTTTGCAGGAGCTCACACCTTTCCTCAAAGAATGTTTTCTATCTCAGATGGAAAAAAAGGTATGGTTAAATGATGAAATTAAATGATCTAGTCTTTTAATCTCCTGAGTAGCCATCTCCTGCTTTGGATATGGAGCTTTGCAGTGAGCTTCCAGCATGGAGGAACTTCCTTGGTGGTAGTTTCCTCCAAAGAGGTGATCCTGGTGTCACTTCCTTCCTCCTTGCTGTATTCCTAATCAAGAGGAAGTTGGGGCTTCTCATTCATCCTTCAGACTGTCTTTGGACCATTCTTTTGCAGGGATGTGACCATCACTGTTTCCTAGGGAAGACATTCTCCGTCATGCTATATTGGCAGCCAGAGATTTTCTTAAAATACACAATTTGATTCCTTCAGGTGCCTAAAAAAATGCTGATGACTACATTGAAAACATTCTGTCTTTAAGGCACACTTGCAATGACTGTGGCAATTTCTGTGAATGAAAGCAGTTATGAATGTGATCCAGATGTTGTGCTTTCCTTACACCCTACGTGGTCAATTGGAAGAAAGAAGTTATCTTTGAAGGCACTTTTGTGATTACCACTTGTTTTCCTCATTTGTGGTAGATTTGTTCACTTCTTTAATAGATTTTTTTGATGGTTGAAACCTATTTGAAAGCATCCTTGGATGAGAGCCATAGAATAACTTGTTTTACGTAGCTTCTAATTATTTGAGTTTTGAATTGCTGAATGGGCATACAGTCTTCGACTGAAGGCTGATTATCATTTTTTGGTCCCTTGGTATCTTCTCATCGGCTGCCAAGAGCAGGCCAACTAATTCTTTCTGCTGCCGATTGCAGCCTCTTCTTCTTCTGTCCCAGAGCCCTACTGGTTGAGGGGCTGTGCTGTTGCACAGGACTCTACAGACACCAGGACCTCAGCTGAGCTCTTCTTTGCCCGTCAACTATTTTGGAAAAGAAAGTGAGAACCAAAACCATCACTGAATTTCATCATGGAACTTGAAATCCTCTGCATGATCACCTGTATGCTATTCCGAACTTCTCTTCCAAAGTAGTGTTTGCTGGAGAATTAATAGTTTTCATCCCCAAACAGAGTTTTGGAGGCTGAGATTGTTATTTCATCCTCAGAATTGCTACGGATTTTCCTTTTTACATTGGTAAACTTCTTTCAGTGTTTGGTTGTATTGGTGCTGAAAGACTCAAGGTCTGACTCATCTGTAGATGGACCAAGCATTTCCAAATTATATCGTGTGTGGTTTGGAGACTACAAAAGTAGCAATTCCATTTGCCACTGGGCTGCCATCTATCAGAGCTGAAGTTCATCATTTGTTGGGAATGCTGGAGGTTTGTCAAGCAGCTGTCTGGAGGCTCTCCATACCTTCCATACCTCCTCCATAGCAAAGCCTGTGCTGTCACAGGAGCGCTATCAGCAGTGTAGTATTTGGCAGAGAGGGGTGGGAGTTGTGTGAAGTATTCAGAGGCCCATCCCCATGCAGGTATAAATCTGTGAGTTATTGGTTAATCATGCACAATGTGAGTATATATGTGAATGGTCTCTCGAAACAACATCAACAACAAAAAAGGAGGTTGCTTAACAAAAGTTAGTAAGCTTTGAGATGTGCTGCACACGTTTCCCATCTTTCCAGGTATTCACCTTTGCTGAGATCTTGCAACTGAATGGACAAAAATGTTGTGAATGTAAACGTTGACAACACCTGGATAGTTTTGGTTGCTGCCAAAACAGCCTTTCCTTTACCCTAAGGTCTTGAAAGACTAAGAAATCTAAATACAAGCAGCAGTGCTGTCTGGCACGCTACTTTAGAGTTTATATTAAGGAATTTGGACATCCCACTGTATTTTTCTTTTTGTTGACTAATTCCTGCATTTTTGTTTCTCTGTTACTTTTTAAGCGATTGCTAGTCCCTATATTAGGCCTTTAACTAGCTAGGGAGTCTTTTTATGTGGCCTAGCAAGTGCACCAGCAAAGCTATTGCGCTTCTGCTCTTTGGTACAGGTTTTAAATGCTGTTGTATCTGAATGTCTGCTTTTCATTGTAAAGATCTGAATTTTTGTCTTTTCTCTCCCACTCTGCCCAATTTTGCAGTGCACGCTGTTGAGAGTAAGTGTTGCTATTTCTTTTTTTTTTTTTTCCTTCAAAACTCTACAGTACAGTACTAACCCAATGTCTGCTATTTGCTGTGCCCATAAATCTCCTTTGGGAGGAGCTGTTGATGTAGGCTGGGATTTGAGAAGATTTCCTGAAAGCTAAAAGGAGACCCATCCCAGATCATTCATCTCTGGTAATTGAGGTCACCAGATGGGAAAGGTTGGGAATCTTTGTCTTACACGATTTTAATATGTCACTGTTAGAGATAATAGGTCGGTAGTTGTTCTGTGCAGGTGATGTAATGGAGGGGCACACGGTGACAAGTCAGAGGGAATTCTGCCTTTTGAAGTCATGTGGGATAAATCTCTCGTTTAATCTCACTGGTACAGCAGGCTGGGGAATTGCTCTTGGGAACTCATTCACAAAGCCTTCTAATCTCAGAATACTCAGTAGAAGGTTTTCCAAGGGTCTGTAAGGCTCTGGATTTTTCTGAGGGTGAGAGAGTCCTGGTGATTGCAGGTTGAGATGTGGTGTTTCCATTCAGTAGTAACATTTGGTGGAGGGCTCAGGACCTGTACTCTGCTCACTCCCTCCCCCACCTGCAACACATTCTGTGCTGCTCCCTGTCTCAGCACCCCTTCACACCACAGCCTCATCCTGCTCATCGTGTTTATGTACAAGTTTTTTCTCCCTGAAAATCCATTCCCAGCACGAAAATTGGTGACCTCACTCATTTTGCAGCACTACATTTGGGTAGCTGTGCCTTGAGCTTTTTGCAGTTTTAATGCATTAATTGGAAGAGTCCTCAGTGGCAGTGGGAGCTGTTAACCCAGCAAAGGGCTGAGTTGCAGAGTCCGAGGAGCTCTGTGGTTGTGCAGGTCAGAAATGTGAGATGGGGAGAACTCTTCAGGCAGACAGCGGCCTTAGAAGTGTGTTACTAAAACAGGGGAGTAAATCAGGTTATATAAAAACGCGTAGACTTCTTGACAAACCTAAGGTCTCTTACAGGCTTCTTTATTTTAGGTAGCTAAGCACTTAGCCACAGTTACAGAAGGGAAAGGAAGTGCTTATATTTCACTAGAAGTAAGTCTCCTGCCCTAGCAGACTCTCTCTTAAGGTCTTCTCTTCTATTTCCTTGTTCTGTTTCTTCTCTAAGCATGCTAAATAGGCTTTTGTTAAGCAAACTCTGATTGGCTGAATATTTATCCCCAACCTAAACTGTGCACATATGTGCTTGGGATAGTCCTTGGTGATCAAAGATGAAGAAACGTATCACCTGCTGGCAGATTGCTTTGGAGCCCAAGTTAATGAATTGTGCTTCTTCACAGTTATAAACCATCTATTGCAAAGGTTTTATAAAGTGAGTAGCTGGTGTTTGATCTGTGGAAAGCATTACAGCAGAGCACTATGGGGAAATTTTGTATGGAGAAGTCCTAACTTAACATGAGTCATACACGATGTTAACCTGGTGTAATGGGTTAGTGAGCAACTGGTCCTTTTCAAGGGCTTCTCTTGAATGTCTCTGGTGCTCCACTATAGCTGTAAGTTTGTCATCCTCACTGGTAGTCAGCTCCCTCCTGAAGTGCTAATGAATGCAGCTGTCTGAGCTGATGAGCACGGAACTGTAGCAGCAGAGCTGTGGGCAGGAGTGCTCCTGTCGCTCCCTGTGCTGGCAGGCTGTGCCCAGGGTGTGCAGCCGTGTGATTAGCCATGTGTTGAAGCTGATCTGGCTGAAGGAGCATCCTCAACCCAAGAATTGCTTGTTTTGGCCCGTCGTGCTCTCTCATGTGGTTCTTGACCACAAGGAGGGCGGGAGGGGGATGGGCCATCAAGAGGAAGGTGAGAGGCAAAGACTTCTGGTGTTAGGTTGAGTTGAACTGCAGGTCCAGCATGGGCAGGATCTCCATAGAACTCCGTCACTGACTGAAGATTAGCTGCTGCTGGCAGTGCAAAAAGCAGCGGCACTTAACACTCACTGACAGCTAACCCACTCAGCTTGGCTTAATTGCATAATACTACAACAAAACAATGTGCTGCTGGAAGTCATTACGAAAAATGTGATATGGAGACCACTTCCCCATTCCTTCCTTTACCTACTGTTTCATATGCATTTCCAAACATTTGGTTGGATGTTTTTTATTTATTTTTTGTTTAGTTTGGGGTTTTAAGGTCAAGGAGTTCTTTGATCCAGCTGATAACAGTCACAGAAATGATGCTAATGGCAGGGGTAGGTCTGCACACTTGTCAGGGACACCTCATATATAGAGAATCATAGAATCACTGAGGTTGGAAAAGACCTCCAAGATCATCTTGTCCAGCCATCCACCTACCACCAGTATGCTGAGACCTGTGCTGCTCTGAGCTCTTTGTAATACAAAACCATTGCCTTGAATCCAAGGCTGCAGCCATTGGAATTCAAGTACTGAAAACTTTAGCTGTGAAATGCAAAAGGTTCTCTGTAGATCAGAGCTGTAGGAGGAGGAAGACTATAGTTCAGGTACAGCGTTTCCTTTTCTAACCATATGGTCTCTGCTTTGCACGTATGTATCTTTGTTTTAGTAAGGGTTTATGTAAATACAAGCAAAACTTCTGTTATTTTATTGAAAGATGTTATTAGGAAAAGAATGAGTTCACAGTGTACTCGTTAAATAAACATTTGTTTTAAAAGGGAGGCAGTTTCAATCAGTTCTTTATCTTTGCAGCCCTTCTTACGCTAGATGGCATTATCAGAAACCGTTTGAGGGCAGCATTCCTTCATTATAATTGTTGTTCCTTCATTAATAATGTGGCAGTTGGTGATCTGACTCCATTAGCTCAGAAAATGGAGCAACTTTGGATTAGCCTGGTAGGAGCGTTCCTGAAATCTGGTTGTGTTTCCATCCTGACAGTGGGGCTTCTTTCTGGCATTACGGTTAAGTAGCCAACAAAAAGACAGTGGTTCCTCTTAGCAGTGCTTCCCATGGCCCCTGTCTCTGCAGGTGTCCTCTATGTGTGAGGTGCTGGCTGTGCTGCTGTCCTGCTGTATGCAGGAGTGGCAGAAGGCAGGCTGAAAGCTGGCCTTGCAAGGGCTTCTCCTTTCCCTGCGTGTTGTCAGGGCAGGAGTAGCAGTGCTGATGGGCAGGGTGCTGATAGGTGCTCTGTTGCTGTTGGGTTCTATAGGGTGCTTTCGTGCAGTGTTAAAGCATAAAAGCATGTGCTGCCCTCAGCTGTTAGTTTAGTTCTGTCATGCCTCTGTTTTTCCAGCAGTTCGAGGAGTTCAGCAAGAACTAAAATAGAGATCAGGTTAGGATTGAGGTAACAGTGAACTTTTCCTTGCTTGACCCCAGGAATTTGTTTTTGCTGTATGTTAAGAACATGTTCGGGCAATAGCTGAAATATCTAATCTCAATAGACCTTCAATTACTTTCCTCCACTCTATCAGTGAGTAGACAGTCTGTGATAGGACTTGAAGCAGTTTTATCTGTTATATGTCCACCTGCAAACAGGAGAGAAACCCAGGCTATTTTTTTGCTGTTTTAATCAGCAGTAGCTAAAATACAGTATACTGTAGTCTGAACTATACTGTTAAACTGTTTTTCTGTTACAGTTCATGACCTCCAGAGCTTTGGACTTGATAACGTAAGTGTTTCCAAGATAACTCTTCCAAGATAACTAACCAGTTCTCTCAGTCTGTTTTCCTCCTGATTTCCCTGCAGTTGCCACGTTGGGACTCAGTGTACTGATCCCCTCTGGCTTCGGGTTGTATGCATCTAGGCACAGTCTGGGGCCTGCTTTCAGGCAGTGCTCTGCAGTGCATTCTGGGACATCTTCATATTGCCTGGCAAACCCTCTGCTCTCTTCCTAGGGCTACCCTCAGTCTTTGATTCTGCTGAATCGGTTGGAGTGTAGCTGTGCTATGAGGAAAGCAGATGGTGCCCATACCAGTGGCAGTTGACGGTTATTTGCTCCTATGCCAGGGGAAGGAGTGGGTGGAAGAGCTTGCTGTGTGAATGGGAGGGAGGGACACAAAGACCTGAGGATTTGGAGTAGAAAATGGAGAAATTCCACATCTTGCAATCTGCCATGAACTTAAAAACAAACAAACAAAAAAAAAAACAAGTGCTTTGGAGTTTACTATTAGGAAACGCAGAGTAAGGGAGGGCCTGCTAGAGCAACACTCAGAAAACATTCTGAACGTGAACATAAGGCCTCTTGCTTTGCCCCTTGGATGCTGTGCATTGTTTGAGTTATCAGCGTTTCTGTTTCAGATCAACATGACGCACTATATCAAACATCTCTCATTTGGAAGGGATTATCCAGGCATCGTGAACCCTCTGGATGGGACGGACGTCACTGCACAGCAAGGTAAGAGCCAGCTGAGAGAAATCTTTTTAACGGTCAGTATTAATGAGAGTTAGAAGAGGAGTGAGATTCTCAGTCTTAAACAAGAGTCCTGGCAACACTGCTTAAGACTTGGACCCCTCCACCTTGTGCTTTTTCTAAAATGTATGCTTCCATTCATCTGGAACAAATCACCCTGTGTGTTTTGTTCCAATTCTGCGATCTTTCTGGAAGGTCTCTTTTTTCGTCATTAATGGATATACAACAGAAGGTGCAGCACGTTATCATTAAAAGCCTATATCATGTGGGGAGAGTTCTGCATGGCTAATGTGTGCAGTAAGAGATAGCCACAAGTTGCAGGATAGATAAAAAAAAGCCTAACAGTGTTGCTGGAGGGCTGTGGAGTCTGTCTGACCCTGATCTACCCGATGGTAACAGCTGAACAGCTGCCACTGAGTTGAAATATTGCTCATCTTTGCTAGGTAGCTCTTGCTTGCTGGCTTAGGAAGGAAGGAAGGTTCTCTCCTCATGGTTTATTCACACAAACCTGCTTTATATGCCTCTGCGTAGATCAGTTACATTATTTAGATCCGCTGCATTGTGCAAACTTTGCCTTTCCAGGTATTTGGGGTGTTGTTATGCAGTAAAGCTTGGAGACATTGGTGGTTTGGTTCAAGGATTGTTATCCTTCCTAAATCTGTTCTTTAATTTTTTTCACCATCTATTTTATTTGCACCCAAATCAAAGGACAGCGCTTAAAATAAAGTAGGGAAAAATGAAAAGGTGTCATAATGCTGTTATTTTTCTGTGCAGTAATAAACTCTGAGATGGAGCTCATAGCTGGTTGCTACAGGTCTCTGTGTGCTAAAGCTTTCCATGCAGGACATTGCTCAACAGCAGATGGATTTCTGAGGAATTACTAGGGCTGAAGATGTAGGCAAAGGAGATTGCAGTCCAATTTATATTTATTGTTGTGATATTACAAGTAAGAATTACTCTATAGAAATGAATGAGTAACATTCTTTTCTGAGGAATTCCCAAGAAAAGCAGTTCTCAGAGTGGCTGCTACGTTCCATTTTTCTTAAGAGAACTGAAGGAGCAGATATTGAGGACATCAGTTTTACTGTCGTTGAAAACCCACAGTTGTTATTGCGCAAAAAAAAAGGGTTCTTGGACAAAAGCTCCCATGAACAAAAACAGTGCATAACCCATCAGATAAACTGCAGATCTTCACAGCTGATCACAGTTATTAATTGTGTGTCTGTCTTTGCTTTTAGCTTCCATGATGTTTCAATATTTCGTCAAAGTGGTCCCTACAGTTTATATGAAAGTAGATGGTGAAGTAAGTACCTTTTTTTCCCTATTGCTTGGGCTTGTTATAAAAATCAGAAGTGTACATTATTGTTGTGTCTTTTCGTGTTTCATTGTGCTCAGACAGGAAATGGGGTTGTGTTATTGTGTGTAGATATATGCATGTTTCACGCTGTACCATAAGGGGTGAGGCATCCTCAGCTGATACTCACCCCCTTTCTGCTTAGTGCAACATGGGATGGGACTCAGCAATATTCTGTGCAACCATGTGTTTCTCTTCTCCTGTTTTATTTTTTGTGTATTTGTGTATATTTGCTTATTCCAAATGTACACATATTGAGATTCAACTGTTTCATCTCCATGTGGTCTCTACAAGAGTAATTCAGTAGGGTTAATCAGCATTTTACAGACCTGAAACTTATCTCTTAGGTTTTCTTCTTTAAGAATAGCAGTTAATCCACTCATCAATCTAGAACAAGCAAAAGTCTTCAGATTTAGTCTTCATTCTGACTCTGCTGTCCTCTGGTGGAAGCAAGGCAGTTTGTTCGAACTTCCTTCCTTTTTAAACAAGTTTCTGTGGCATAATCTTGTCTGTAGTGTTACTGCAGTGATTAAGGAGATTGCCGCCTCCATCCCACCTAATTCATAGAATCACAGAATCACTCAAGTTGGAAAAGGCCTTAAAGATCATCAAGTCCAACCACAACCTGACCGTACTACCCTAACTCATTCAAAGAAGCCACACCATTTGCATCACGTTCCTTCACGAACACTTGTAGTGCCCTGCTTGGGAGAAGTCCAAGCATCAAGGAGCAAATGTTTTTTGGAGAGTAACCTAAGATGAGCTCGTCTCCAGTTTAAAAGTTCCCCCTTTACCTTTCAAAAGAGGGCGGTTAGATTTCCAGCCCCATTTTCAGAATACGCACTTTTGGAATGAGTAGGATTCTCAAGGTGAGGTGAAGATGCTCTGTTCTTAACCCAGTTGAGACAGCAGAAAGAACCATGATTTGTTTTGGAAGCATTTGTTTGGGTTGCCATTATTCTGCAGGGGATCTTGGTTGCTATGGAGGGCTTCTTCTTAAAAAGAACAAACAGATGAAAAAACTGTCAGCTGTCAAGATCTAGGCCACTCCGTAGTCTTAGGGCAGCAGAATGATGGAAATCACCATTTCTATTGCAAAGTGAGCGCCAAGAGAGGCAGCAGCTCTGCTGTTGTGTGGACTTCATTACTGGTGTACCCAGTGTGCTTATCTGTGCTGTGAGGAAGAGACAGAGATGCCATGTGCCCCAGTACTTCTGTGGACATTCACACACAAAATGACTTAGCTCCTCACCCAAACCCCAGGCTTTGGCTCTCTGTCTCTTGTCTATGGCCCATGCCCAGCTTTGCTTTACCACGGAACCAGTTTTCTCTGAGATGAAACCCACATGTGGCTCTGGGGCTTCTTCAGTGCAAGGACTGATCTGCACATGGATGAAACTGCCAGAGTTTGACTCCCTCATCCTACACAGTCTTACAACACCACAAACCCCACAAGAGTGGGTGCCCATACACCCTCAGGCTCTTCTGACATTCTCAGGCAGTCAGAATTACATACTGCATGTCAACACAACCTTCATGTTGCTTTGGGCACTTTGAAATTGAAATCACTGGCAAAGTATTAGTTAGATCAGAGGCTGTGGGAGCCACGTGGCCACAGCAGATGCAGTACAGACATTCAAGTGAAGCTATCCTAAGCAGCATGGGCAGAGCAGTCCAACAGTAGATGTAGGCTGTATTTCCTCATCTGCCCTATGGGTTGAAGCTGTTTGTAAGCATCGGTTCTTATGTGACAAATCCTTAAGTGGACCATTCTCTCTTAAATACCCTGCCTCTCTTGGACCTATCTTTTTTTTTCCTGGGAGGTGGATGGAAGTTAGTTGCTATGAGGTAGTACTGGGAGAACTCTCAGATCATGTCTGAAGCTCATTCTGGTTGGATCCAGGTCAGCTGTGCAGTTTCTGTCAATTACTGATATTCCTCAGGTACAAAGGACAGTATGTGTTGAGCCCTAAGCTTTAGCTGTCCCACAGCCTACCATGGCTTACAATTCTTTGGATGAAATCTCACATGTAGAGCTGTCATTCACTTGTCAAAGGATTAGTTCTGTCAAAGTAATTGTTTTTTAGTCTCCAGGAGAGGAATCTATGCAGACCATGATGCTTGGGTAACTGTGGCTAGAGTGTGCTGCCAAACATGCACCATGACCTGTCCTATGTATGCCGTACTTGCAACTCTCAAGTGTAGAATTTGATAAAGAACCTGAATGGTATCTTTTTCAGCTTGAATTGTAGTTTGTGTCAGGTAGCTTGTTAGAGAAGATAGAACATAATTTATTTGCTTTAACAGGACCAGTACGAAGAACCTATCTAAGAATCACAGAGCACAGGAAAATGCTTGGGGGTCATTTTTGATTTGTACAAAGATGGGCCATCTTTGTTCTTCTGCAGCTCTTGAAGCTTTCCTATGTTTATGTATTCTTTCTTTTATTTTTTTCTCTCACTCTTGAATGTATACAGCCTTCTCTAACAGCAGATTGTGTGATATTCTTCCCATATTCCATTTATGATTCACAGAACAGTATCTGAATACTCATTTCCAGCAATTTGCA
>PPHD01001864.1:8664-30673 GCA_002909625.1 Bambusicola thoracicus
AAGAAGAAGAAAAAAAAAAGAGATATAGCACTGCTTCTAGCTCTCTATAAGGCTCCCTGTAAAAATCCTGCCAGTGGCTTATGAGGAGCAGCTCGGCTGTTTTCCCAGCTCTGAGATCTCTCTTGCTCCTGCTGTTCAGTCAGATGGAGAGTTTCACTGAACAAAGCCTGGTGCAGGACTGTGTGAATTCCCCTCCAGCCCTTCAGGCTGCGGATATTTATCTCACTTTCTGCTGTTGGCAGATCTGTCTTTGAAGGGCATAACCAGAGGCTTGTTTAAAGCACAACAGAACTCCTCTCCCCGTGCTCTGTCACTCCATTCTGCCTGCCGAGCAAGCTAACAGCAAACACTTGCAGCACTTTATTGCAGGTGATTACAAGAAACAAGAAATATTTGGTTTCTTTGAATGTATTCTGTCTTGGTCCTTTACCCAGGGTGCCACTTCCACTTGGAAATGTTTTTCACCGCTGTTATCCGAAGCCAGCAGTTTATAACAAAAAGGGCTGATTATGTAAAAACAAAGTGACATTGGGCTGTCAAAGCAAAATCTCCTCGCCACAAATCACAGCCTGGGCCCCGTGCCCACAGCTGGCTGGCAGAGCAGCAGGAATGCCTTTGTGGGGCCGGCACAGGGACTCGTGCTGCCCAGCGGCACATCTCAGCAGGAATGCAGCTCCCACCTCACTTGTCCCTGGGCTGGGTGCTAGGGCAGGTCAGCACCTTCACACTACCTTCACATGGCTTTTTTACATCACTCGCTTCTCAATCTGAAAAGACATGGGAGATAGATGAGGAGTATGGGTAGAATATCTACAGCATTAATGTAAACAGTCTGGAGCAAAGCACTGCCCTTCGAAACTTGTTTGATTTGTAATAGAAGCCATATTCCTCTGCAGTGCTGAATAAACTGTAGCGCAGCAAAACTATAAGGTTTTGCAAAGAGTTTGAATTTTGTACATTGGCTCTATCTCATAGATCATGTTTATATGTACGTATATAAGAACAGGATTAAGTGGATTCTTTATGTGATCATGAGCATGCTGCTGATAGTCACAAACTTCATTTTACACTGTGTCAAAGGTATCTGTCTGCAGTCCTCTGCTTTATATCCCAATTTAGGGCTGACACTTCCACTAATAATTTCAATAGAAATTATTATTTTAAAAAGTGCCACAGAACTAGGGCAGGATTCAGCTCACCTAACATTAACTTGGGCACTTATATAGTCAGTTTACAATAGCCTATAGCAGTCAATTACAATAGCCTAAGCTGCTTATTTCGCCTTTCTGTAGTGAATGGAAAGTAAAATATTTCTCCCATGCAGATGTTCCCTTCGTATCATGGGGAGCACTCTAGAGGTACCTGCTTTTGTGCTTATTCCATTGGAGGAAGGTAGCTAATCCTTGATTCTTAATCAGCTGAGGCTGGTTCATTATGATCTTAAATTACTATAACATCTTAATCTGATGTCTTAATGAGTAATTTGCTTAAAATCCTTCCCCCAACACAGTATAAAACTGTTTAAAAATGTGTAAAACTCTTCCCTATTGAAGGATAAGGTTTTAATTTTAATCTTGACATCATTGGTAACAAAAACTACAATTTCAGCAAGGCTGCTATTATTGTCAGCATAAAGCCAGCAGTCAGTTGGATTGAGGAGTTTGGTTTTAAGTAGAGGTTATTTCTAGAATGAAGAAGTGGCTTTCATAAATTTGGAACACACCCAAACTACGAATCAGAGATTTGAACTTCCAAAAAGCTCCTCCTTGGTATGCAGTCATCTGACTTCTTTTTCCCTACTCCATTTTTTTTCAGAACTGGCAATTTCTGTCCTGGCTATGCTAGTTAAGGCCAATCCTATCTGTAGGAAAACTGCTATAAGAAAGAAAAAAAAATGACTTTCAAATCAGAGAAGCCCTGCTATGAAAGGGATCTGGAGAGATCATCGCCCAGGGATAAAGTAAATGACATGAAAAGAGCTGGGAAATGCAGTTCAAAGCCAAGATACCCATACTCTTGGGCAAGATGGGAGCTCTGGAAGTTCACTGGTCATACAAAACTGATTTCATGGAAAAGGTGTTAAACCTGTTATAAGGAAAGAAAAATCTCTTATAAATGGGAAGTGAATGAGGTTAGGTAAACTGCATAATAAATACTAGAATTTTCTTCTGGAAAATTCTAAGGAGAACGAAAGAAATTCCAAGATTATTTTGGTGCTGCTTTGTAAGCATTCACTTCAGAGGGTGAGTTACCTGCACTACTACTAAGAGGCACTTCGTTACTGCAGAGGGCTTCTCCTGGCCTCTCAGCTGTCCATTTGTGGTTTCCATCTGGAAGGCAGTGCATGGCTACATGAGAGTTTAGAGCAGCCTGGGCAGAGACAAGCAAGTTCATCCAACCTACTTACACTGATGAGTTTCCTGTCTGGTGGGGCTCCAGGAGCATTTCTGTGGTCATCCACATCCTGCAGACCACTCATATGGACGTGATCTATTTTCTGTTGGCATGTTTCATCTGCTTCTCTTCTTCAGAAAGTAACAGGCAACTGCTCTGAGATGCTGGAGACCCCATGCTGTGGTTCTGTCTGGACTGCTTGCTCTTGTAAATTGTTGTGAATTATGCAATCAGAAACCCATGTCTTCTGCAGTTAGGCAGTTAAGTTTATATTTATGTCTTATAATTGCAAACTGAGAAAACTGGGTTTGTTTTAAAGTGGAATGGAAATTGTCAGTATCTTAAAACCTTTTCTGAATCTGAAAATCTTTTCTTAAGCTTCATTGTCTTCAAAAAGCACTTGTTCTTTGTAATTATGATAAGAGCAAACTGTTTTTCCAAGCAAATGCCATGTAAGATTGAGGTTTGTGCTCTTTAATTGCCTTTTAGTAAAGAAAGGGCACTAGGACATCTGATTGAGAAAACAAACCAGATGATGTTCTTACACCCTGTGATTCACTAGGGCCAGAAGGAAATAATAGCCTGGGGGTTTAAGCTAAAGAAGAAAATGAAAAGTATGTAGAACTCATTGTAGATGCTCCATGTTATGGTCAGTAATCAGCATGCCAAAGGATTCTGCCATCCAGACAGATCTGAGGCCATGAATGCAGTATTGCATTGCAAAACCACTGCCAAGTGTGAGCTCGAAAAAAAAAAAAAAAGTCCCACCCAATAGCTTGTAGGCCTGGAAATACCTGTTTTTCTGTGACCCTGAAATTAAGTCCGACTTGTGACATGGAAAAAGTAGCAGCAGATCTAAAGCCTCTCATTCTTTGTTCCCAGAGTTGTTTGCTGAATGCAGTAAATACTGGATTGATCCAAGTAGGTAGCCCTTCCCTATAGTGTGTGTCTGCTTTCCATGCCCAATTTCCTATAAAAAAAATGATCTTCACTTCAGCTTTTCCTTGCTCCTGCAAGACTCATAGATCACTGTCACCTTGTTCCTGGCCAACACCAACCAATTTCCATTTTTCAAACTGAGATACAGCAGAATCACTCAATAAGCATACCTGCCTTTCACCAGCCTGATAACATGCTCCTTGTAAACAGGTGGCATTGTGTACATCCTCCTCAGAGCCTTGTATTACACATGGACATTAAAAAGAAATGTGATGCTTGCTGTATATTTTACCTACTTTGTCATCTGTGGTATGACACATTTACTAAAGCTGCTCCTCTGTCTGTTTTAGTTATGAGTTGTGGGATGAAATTTGTTTAGAATCTTTTCAGGAGCTTGGATGCACTTTCACTAAAACTGATGAATGCTCATGTCTCCCACTTTGCTGTGGAAGCTTCAGCTGTAAATCACAAATGTGGTAGGTCTCCTAAAATGGGGAGGGAGGATGTACACTGTAGTAAAACTGTTCCTATTTATTTCAACTTTTTTGTCACTGCCTTTTTTTCTATTACGAAAAATCAATATTCTGTTATCCTTGTTCAGCGCTAGATCTCACACCAAATCATCTCTCTAAAACAATTTGCCATTTATGATCTGGCATGACCGTGGCCTAAGTAACCCCCAGTCTTGTTCCTCCCCCTCCCCATGCAGCCCTTCTCGTGATGGATCCCATATGGGATGCCGCTGGCAGAGCAAGGCTTAACACTGCTGGCCACTGAATGGGCCTTTGGGCCTTTACAGCGCTGCCAGCCTGCCCTGTGGTCAGCCAACCTGGGAGCTGCAAAGGGGGTTGAATTGTTTTGCCCATACAAAGCCCTTATCAATGATGTGTATCTTAGCTGTTACAACTTAGAGTTGCAACTGTAGCTCTAGTTACATAATTAAGTGTTCTAACTTAACTGTCCTAACACATACTGAATTTCCTAAGCTCTTCCTTTTTAATATTTTCCCTAATTTAAACAAAACAAAAAACAATAAACAAGCATCAGTGAAAGAAAACCAAAGAAATGACTGAAGATTTGACTGGGAAGCAGGCAGAACTTCAGGTAGAATATCTCTCTGGTTACATACTGGAACCATAACAAGGTTTTCTTAATGTTTTTACCATGAAATATCTTTGAAGAGTGCAATATGAAGTAAAACAGGAAGACAGTGGAAGCTCAGACTCGGTCATGTGCAAAGGTATGCATACAACACAGGGCTCCAGGAGGGATGTTTTCCCTTAAGGAATTTCCAATACATCTGCTGTTGGCAAAGCTGAAAGAAACAGGAAAGCTCAGACTACAATTTTGACCAGCATGTGTCCCAACACAAATTATTTGTAAGTAGATAAGTGGTATTTGACTGTGAAATGAGCTGAGCTGCTGATATTCTTACAAATTCAGAAAAATGTGAAATCCACAAAGCCAAAGAAAGTACTGCTCAGTTTATACTGTTGCTGACATTAATACGTCAGCGTAGATTGACACAAATGATAATACTGATAGCACCTTTGTTGTAACTGAGAGGAGTTTTTTGCTTCACATTCTGAAATTAGTTTTTGCAGAATTGAGACATGGTTTGGTAGGTGTCAGCTGCAGTTAGGTTATGCTACAGTGATTACTTAGTCTTTATGTCTTTCGTCTAAGGACAGAAGTTCATGGGAGAAAAAAACAACAGTTTTTGAGATGGCCTGAAGAATATTTACTTAACTATATTAGAGAAGAGAAGAAGCTCTACAGAGTTCTCTGGAATTACAGTGGCTTGACAACAGTTCAATTGCAGACAAAATATGATGGACAGTGTTTCAACTCTTGAAATTAGACGGTAACTGCAGAATTCCATTTAAGAGGAAAGCTGCAACATCCTGTCTTTTGATACATACATAAATCAAACTTTTTGTGCCATGTTCATCCTGCCTTGTTGTGGCTCTTGGCAAATCCCAAGGTGAGCATCTACAAGCCCCAGATCCCATCTCTCTGTGGTACAAACTAGACCTACCAGAAAGCAGCTCAGCACAGCCATATTGAGCCTCCACAGACATTTATCTCTCTCACTAACGGTGCAAAGAAATCCTAACTCAACCACTTACATGTATGCAGCTGGATAGAAAGTCTGCAGGGCTCAACAGATGCAGGATGTAGCATAGTGCAGTGGGTAGACCCTTGAGGCAGGGACCTGCTAAGTCCAGGAAGGTGAAGAGCAGCACAACATAGCACCATGCAGATGTTACTTATGTAGAGACTTCACTTCCATGTCCATGATGCAGAGAACCAGACCAGACTTTTCCACCTCTAGTGTGCCTGAGTCAACCTGTTGAAAAGAAAATATGCACAAATTTGCTTCTTGCAGTCTCTTGCTAATAGGAAACAATTTGTGATGTCTCTGGCTCTAGAGAAGTGCCAGGCATGATTAGTATTGTTCAGCAGAGCATCTGGCTTGCCTCTGATGAACGAGAAAGGTCAGAGACTAGAAATCAGTGTTGCAAGCTAATTGCTGAAATTATTTGTCTGGCTTGTGTTAGGTGCTTGGCTCCTGCTATACAAGTTAGAAGTGTAGAGTGCCCTCAGTGCAGTATTTTAAGTGCTTATAGTACAAGAAACTATTCACTGATCATCTCATTAGAGGCTTAGCTATTTGCATCTGGACAGGTTTTCATCTTTGACCTCCTAAGAAAAATGAATGGAAGTTTAGGACATGTTTATTTGCTTTTGTAAAGACTTGGATCCAAGCAAAACACACTTATATATGAGAAATAACAATGAGAGATTCTAAATGTATAAAATACCTTTGACCATCTCAAGATACCAAAATAGAGATTTCCATCGTTAAAGAATTTAAGAATGCTGACTCCTGGTTTCCATTTGACTCCCATTACAAACCTAATTTCTATGCTACTAAACTAAACAATATACTTCTACCTGTAGACACATGAGTTAGCTATCTGCTCATTGTTTGGGTTTATTTTTTTATTTTACCCTTCTAGTCTTTCAAAAAACTACAAGCAGTGTAGCCTCAACATTTCATGAACAGAGAAATGTCAGCTCCTGTCTATTGGTGAGCAAGAGAAGAATGCCCAAAAAACTAGTCAATCTGTTCAGTTGTTCACCCAGATCACTGGATAGATATATAATCCAGAGGTAGGGCCTCTCTGATACCATCTATTGGTTACCAAATAAATGGCTCTTCTTTGTCTTTCACTCCTAACTCCTCAAGTGGCATTTTGGGAGATGAATCATAGAATCGTTAGAGTTGGAAGTGACCTCTGAAGGCCATCTTGTCCAACTCCCCTGTAATGAACAGGAACACCACAGCTAGATCAGTTTGCCCAGGGCCTTATGCAGCCTCACCTTGGAAGTCTCCAGGGATGGAGCATCAACCACATCATGAGGTAACCTGTTCTAGTGCCTCACCACCTTCACTGTGAAAGACTTTTTCCTTGTATCTAACCAGATCAGTTACAATTAAATGATTGACAAAGTCCTACCACTCTTCCTAGCCACTTATGTTGGGAGGACTTCTCTTGTAAGATCTCTTGCAAAGGATTTTGCAGGTAGCTAATGATGGAGAAATATGATGGTGATGGAGCTGAACAAAAAGAAGTTTTCTCACTCAAACCATCGGCAATAGCATCAGAACTGAGATGTCTTCACTGAAAACTCCTTTACTAAGCCAGGAAGCAAAAATTAAACTTTTTGATAGGGGCTTTAGGAAGGGAATTTAGAATATAACAGAGTACTAAGTAGTCTGCCTGAGCAGGATTCAGAACTCTGGAACTGCAGCATCCAAATAGTGCTAAACTATAGGGAAATTCAGAAGATTCTCAGAAGGAAAGCATGCCTACAGGAAATTCACAGCATCAACTGGCAATGAAGTCAAGGGACCGCTGCCAAAGGAACTGAGTGAAGTAGATGATTTTATTTATTCTGAATTGTTTCCCTGAAGTTAATTATATCTTTGCTTTGCCATTAACGAAGACCTCTTTGTTCAAAATGTTTTCATGCTTGCAAGCAATGAACTCCTGCCTGAAGGTGCTTGGAAAACATGGCAGGTTGGAAGTGAGACAACGCTGTATACTAGTTTCATCACAGGAGGAGACAGGGCCTTGTCACTAGCAGGAGCTCTAGCTGGATATCCAGCAGTTATATGTGATGGCAACATCCCAACTAGATGGAGCAGAAAACAGTCAAAAGAAAGTAAATTACTGGATTCATATGGAAGGGCTGAATTTCTGAGCTCATCAGCTTCTTCACTTGAATTTTCTCAGCATCTTAATCTTAAATGAAACCCCGCTGCTTTTGTTAGAAACAACATTCAGTTCTTGCCATACTCTCATCAGTGGTCATTGCTATTCTGAGATCATTAGGAAGAAGTGCAAGCATGGTAAGGAATGTAAAAGAGCTTTGTGGGGAAAAGATGCTGTTGAATAAATCAATACCGGGATGAATACAATTCTAAGACAGAATATTAGTCAGCAGAATGGTTTATCACCAAAAAGTGGCATGCTGCATTTGAACTAAGATTTTCTAAAGGAAAGTGCATCTGCAGACAGCTGACTGATGAGTTCACTTTATAAAAGCCTGTTCAGGAGTTCATCCACTGAAAGGGCATTTATGGGCTTTACTTTCTCACGGTCCTCCTCTGGAAAGAGTTACTCTGCTTGTAGGAGTTGCACAGCCCATGCATATCCTCCCATTGTTTCAAGTTAAGAGAACATCAGCTGTTTTTTCTATTGTGAACAGGGGCAACGATGGAGGGCTAATTGGTTCTGTTTGGTTAAATGTCTGTTTTATGAGGCCAGACTATTGCATGGCACTCACGCTGGACAAAAGGACAACAGTCTGAATCTGTGATCTCAGTTAGACAATGAGCATTTAGATCTCTTCTGAGGGATTTAGTAAAAAAAAAAAACCTTGTTCCTTTATCCACACAATTGAAAAAAAAAAAAGATAATTAGGTGATTCGTAGTGGATAATAGTAATCCATAGTTTGGAAGGAATTTCTGTCTGACAAAAACTTGTTTCCATCTATAGTACAAACTGAGTTTACTAGAAGCTTGCTATCAGCCTGAGGATGAAAGCTTACAACAGAGAGTTTTAGGGGTATGAAGTGTTAGTTTTTCAATGATAGATACAGGCAAGGATACATAAAGGCCACTGCTAGCAAATCAAAATCACAGTCTTGCTAAAGAAAATTAATATCTCTCTACCACTTGATGACATTGTTGTGTCCAAACGCCTTGCTATTTTAATGAAGAAAATTAAATTAGCCCAGTGGTTGTTATAGTCTGTACAAAAACATCTTCAGAGTCATACTACATACACATAGTAAAGAGTGAATGGAAGGTGGCTTGGGTCATCTCTGAGCACCTATACCTGAGGTGGATGACTCTGAGGATTAAGTCTTGCTCTAAATGAAGAGCCTCAGGAGGAATAACATGAGTTTTTCAGAGCAGTGAAAACAGAGGATACTTTACCACTATGCTGCCTTGAGACAATGTTATTGGTTAATACAAATTTTTGTTTAGCTTGGAAGGGAGGAGATCAGTAATCTACACAGCTGGGTGTTTGAAGACAGTGGTTTTTCATTTTTGCAGATGTTTGGTTTTATTTTGCATTAGTAAAATTTAAAAAACTACGAAAAAATGTTAGAAAACAAAGGACAAAGGGTTGGAGGATTATTTTACATAACACATTTTGTAAAGGCCCTTTTGTGAGAAGGATCTTAGAGCATCACGGCTCATTATGCAAGGTTCCTCTAATATATCCTGTTGTTTTTTTTTTTTTTTTTTTCCTCCTGTGCAGTATACAGATCTGCTCATTTATTCACCAGAGACTTCTCAATATTTGTCATGCAGTTTATCACTTCTGTTCACAAGTGCTTGCATCCCCTGTGGAAATGAAATGAACCTTAAAATCAGCTGAATATGTCCATTGATAAATACGTTGTTTTTACCAGGTTCTTTCAATCCTTGTGCCATGCTGTGCATAAGCATTTAAGTTGTTGCCAGGTATTTGGTTAAATCCAAAATAAATTGTAAGTATTGAGAGAAGATGGTTAAGTCTACTAACAGTTGACATTAGAAATAAGAACTACGTAAGTACACCAAATGGCCTCATTTTACTAAATTTGATGTGTAGCTATATGAAGAACAATCACATAGCAGTTGTACACAAATACAGTACAATGTGAAATGCCACTGCTTTCTAGAAATGCAGGACCCTTCTCTATGCAAACTTGCATATGACCTCAAGCATACATTTCTGCAGATTAACTGTAAGAACTTCCCTGTCCTTGCCATTTTTGAAAGGGAAAAGTGAATAGCTGGCAGCTACTCATCAAATCATCTGAAAGCCGTGCATCCATAATGCAGGCAACCAAAGAGGCTAAATATCTTCCTTCATAGAGAATCCGGGGATGAACAAAATGCACTGTGAGAAGATTATGAAGTACAAAGTGAGTATTAAAAAGTATTAAAAAGTTCACTGGCAGTATGGAAGATAGAGTTGACGACGATAGAGGGAGGCAGAGAAGAGTTTGATTTTCTATTTTAATTTGTAACTTGAATTTACACCAAGTCTAGTTCTAGAAGAGCAGCATAGTTGTTTGGAAGATGCTATTTCTTCAAAGATCTGTCTTTTTCTCTTAGTAAATAACCTCTATAAAACTTAAAAACATCAAATCCAAGGAAAAAAGTCTAGATTTAAAACTTGAGCCACACAGATTGCACTGAGGTCTGATTTAGAATCAGCTTAAAAACTAACCATACTGCTGCTGAAGTTTAACGTCTTTGGAGAACAGAGTGCTTGCAGTAATTAGTACAATTGCTGAGACAACTGTTTTGGAGATTCCCAGAATATATTAAAAAAATATATATTAAAGAGGAAACAAGAATCAGCATCTCAAAAGGGTGAGAATAGGATTTTATTAGGCACTCTAAATGCAATGGAAACAGTGTTAGGTGAAGCTTAAATCACAAGAAAATCCTACCACAAGAATCTAAAAATGGTGCTTGCAGATAGTCACATGTATGGCAAACAGGTATTGGACCAGATAGATTAACCCATTACAAAAGAGAAATGATATAAAGATCTTACCCATATCCTGGGCTTGCAGAAGAGCTCCAAGAGGAGTGATCTCTATCTGGAGATCCTTCCTCCTTGGGACTCAGCCCTTAAATGGGGTCTAGGTGGGGTGCAGCCAGGCTCCACCCCTTCCGGTCACTCAGGTGAAACTGCATTCACCTGTGCCCCAGCAGCTGACTGAGCGCTTGCCTCAGGTGGTCAATCAGAAGTTCAGGCCGTGATTCAACAGTTCCCATACATCATAATAACAAGTTATTGATGGGGATCTTTGACTTTCTTAAAGAATTTATCCATACAACCACTGCATCACATAACAGTTTAAACAGCGGATCACTCCAGACACTGCTATTTTGAAAGAAAAGAAAGTGCATCAAACTGCTAAGAACTTTATCCATCAGAGAGGGGGGTGGCTCAGCAAAGGAAAACCAGTGATGCTTACCGGATTTATGTCAATATGTCCAGCTACCTAAATGGCACCAGAGGGATGAAGGAAGGCAGCTATCCCAGCAGTTGGGTGATCTATATAAAAAGCCAGAATGCAGTTACATGCCTGAAGTCCTTTTGTGTAATTGCACAAGTAACAGAATATGAAAAACATCCTAAAAAGAATGCCACAAAATCCACAGAAGATTGCTACATCTGACTTTCCATTTGGGAAAGGCAGAGACTGCAACAAAACAGAACTTCTTAGTAGATGATGAAAAGATAATGTTTATTTTTTTTGGCAGGTTATAGCCTGTAACATTACTCCTCTGGGCGAAAGTAGTTGGTACTAGTAGCTCCAGGTAGTCTAAATTGCAGATTTTCTATAAAACTATGTCATGCTACCCCTTCAGACCATAGTGGAATTTGAAGTTTTGCCCATTTACAGACGATGTTGACAGAATTACTGCAATATTTAGCTATGTATTGGAAAAAATATTTTTTTCCCACTGTTGCAGAAGTTTCAAACAGAAATGGTATTACTTAGCAAATGTCACATTAACCACTGGCACACTCTAATAAGTTCCTCACTGAAAGTTAACCTAATTAGGTCTGGATGTCTGATTTGAAAAATGGTTCCCATGGGTGGCTTACAGATGGCTGATGGCTTTGACCCAACTTCATTCATTACATGTATGTGAAAGCTAGGGTAAATAAACTATTCCAAATAGAGATGGCATGCCTTATTGATGACTATTCTAGTCTTGATGAACTTCAAGTCACATAGCCTTGAACCAGCAGCAAGGCTAGTTTCAATTTAGCAGTGTTAGCTGTCATACTATCCCTGCAGAGTGGGAATCACCATGATTTGTGTAGAACTTGTGTCAAAAATTTCCTGCATGGCTTGGGGTAAGCTCTGGACTGAGTGACTTTTAGTCCCTTCACAGATAGATAGTTTAAATCCCAGGGTACCCCATTTAGCTGCAGTCACATTGGGAGATCCACATCTAACTGTTACCTGCTTGTGATATTAGCATAACCACAAGAGAACTGTGAGGCTCCTTCTGAAAAAAATAGTGATCTGCTTATTCCTATGGGTGGTTCCAATAACTTTTTAGAATGTTTGATTTAGCCAAGGGAGTAACAGGACATCTTCCTGAATTTCTCCTATTTTCAACTTGTTTTTTATTTGAATTTCAAATATCTTTTCTTTCCTGTTTCAAATCAAAATATCTGGATTAATAAAAATAATTGGAAAAAAAAGTTTTTATCTAAAGTCTTGTGGTAAAAGTTAATATTTTCAGAAAACAGCATGAATTTTACAAATGAAGTTGAAATGGCAAAATTTGAGCAAAACTCTTCTTTGACTTATTGCCAATGGAGTAAACCCAGTAATCACTAGAAGGGGGAAAATTAAATCCAGCAGAAAAAACAGATGTGCCTTTTGTCCTGTATTATGCCCGTGGCTTAATACACAGCTACATTGTGCACTTAACCAAAAAGCAATGAAAGCATTGCAAGAAGTACCACAAATTAGTCAGCATTACCCCCTGAAGATCAGCTTTGTTATTGGAATCTTTCTGGTGAAAATACTTTTTATTTCTCATATTCAGCTTTGTTACCAGTGGTCCACATCCAGAAGTTCCCAGTTTGTTGGTATTGAAGTAAATAGCTACCAAAGGGTCTAGGCTGAGGTCACAAGCAAGATCACAGTCAAGACCTGACATTTCAGAAGTGCATATGCACCACATAGAAGGTGAACTCAGAGGACGCTGGCACAGCAGTAGCAATTCTAACCATAGATTTTAAAGTTAAGAATTGTCTAGCCTGGAAAAAGCACGAAGTCATAAGGTGAAAACAGGAAAAATGGTCACAGTGCAAAGAAAACAGCAGTGAATTATGTATGTATCCTACAACATTTTACTACGAACAATCTCGACACTGCAAGATATTATGCATTCTTGAGACACCTTTGTTTTCCCTGTCTCTCCAAGGTCTCAGGACTTGGTCACTTTTAACTTCTGGAAGTTGAAAGGCAGTCCCCTGAAGGCAAGGTAATGTATTAAAACTGCTACAAGATTGCTTTGTGCAGGAATTCCAGCTAAAGTGCTGGAAAAGTGGGTTATAAGACTGTCTTTGGTACTTGGTACATTGATCTTGTTCTCATTTTCTCTTTTTCTATTTGCTTTAGACCAGACTTGAACTGAAATTCCTTGTTCAAATTTCCCATTGACATTTGGACATAGTTGTTGCACTGAAATGTTATTAACTAAAGAATAATTCAGTCAGTAGACAGTCAAGAATGATAAATAAGCAAATACGTTCCAAGATTTCCCATTGCTTAGGTTTTGATATTTAACATACTGCATATGTTTTGAGGAAGTAGCCTGCAATACCTAAGTCATATTTTTACCAATGTATGTGTGGGAAATGGTTGAGTAGAATTGGAAGAAAGTGGTAAGTTTGGGAAGGGTAAAATAACCTCTTAGTGACAACTGCACAATTTGAAGAAATTTATCATTTTTAAGGAAGAGTCTGATTTTCGAAATAAAGAAACAAATCAACCTCCAAAGTTCCAAACAACTTTAGCAAAGCCTTTCTTCTTGGGATGACTGGTTAACTGCTGAACACACATGGAAGGCACAACCTTTCTCCTCACCTCCACCTGAAAGGCACTGAATATCTCTCCAATAGTGTTATGTCCTATGAATACAATCAGAAACACAGATTCAAGATGCATTCGTGCGTGTGAGTAATCTCCAAATACATTAATGCACTGTTTTCTACTACATCCTTCATTAGTCAGAGTCATGACTTCTTGGGTTCCTTCTGTGACTTTGAAAACACTGGGTTTCTGTTCTGGATTTAAACACCTTTCTTCTACAGAGATTTCATTGGCTGATGATCTATTCTGCTTTTACCAGAGAATAGGAAACGGAAGGAATAAGTTTACTTTTTCTGAAAGCAACTGGATAATCTCTGTTATTGGCAAAAGAGAAAACCAAAAGCTAAAAATTACATTCAAAAAGTTCATTGTGAATATGGAGTGCTGCAGGAACTAGCAAGCTTATCAAAGATCTCTGTGTTGCCTATAGGATCAAGTGTTATGTTCACAGAGAGACCAGACAAACAAATTGGCAAGATATGTCTATCTAGTCTAGACTGACAAGGGTCCCCTCAGAAATTAATGTCCAAATCTTTAATGTATCACATTTTATATATTTTATCTACAGTAGTGCAGCTTTTCACATCTCTACTTTAAGAAATATGTAGTTAAAACATGTTGAAAATAGAAGGAAAGTGTTTCATAACTAATGACTTGCTGAAAGATAAATGAGAGATACAAAGAAATAAAACAGCACCGTAAAGAGGATCCCGCCAGCTCTGGCAGCCTAGCACACTTTTTGTGTTTATATTTGCAATCTCTCATTTCACGAGTAGTCATAGCTCTCTACCCTTATGCTTTAGCTTGCTCCTGAGTCACTTCCATACCCCGTTATCTCCTACCTCACTGTTCTCTCAGAGCCGTGCCATTTGTATCAGAGTGTTGTGGAAATAGCCAGAACTAAACAACCTGCCTGAAAGCATGACAAGAGATATTTATCTGATATCAAAACACTGTTGTAAATACAGCACTTTGTATTCATTACAGTTGTGCATTTAAGGAGAAGAATTCTTATAAGACTTGTTTTTGCCATTCTTGTGAATCAAAAGCATTGCTGGTGTTCTGCTGGCTTCTGCTGTGTAATTTCAATATGCAATAATCTATCCAAGTTGGCTAATTTGGAATCACTGCACGCTTTGCAGTTTCAAGATAATTTGATCTAAATAGAAGTTTCATGTAAATGTTTTGGCAGTAACAAAAATATCCTCAACATTTCCACTTGCAGATTCAAACCCCAGTAAAGACTTTACATGCTGGCAATAAAAGAGTGTGATAGGCAGTTTAAAAATCATTAGTTCTCTGCTCTGAAATGGATATTTTCCTATGGAAAGATTTGAAAACAAACCGACTTCCAGCAGGTTATTTTTGTCTGAATGTGATACCAGCCACATCTGTGCACTGCCTCTTTTCTCCTGTGGGCAAGAGCTGCCCAAGGAAGCTCGCAGGGACAGAGCCCTTGTTTGCTTCACCCCACAGGTGTGGGGTAAACATGCAGCACGATGTCTGAAGTGTTGAATAGTTGGAGGAAGTGAGCAGAGAATGGTAACAATAGCAGAAGTGGTCTGAGGAGGTTTTGTGGATGTTTGATTATGCACGCACTGGATACCCACTCCTCTCCACTTGAATAATGCATGGGAACCAAGAGTTGTTTACTTTAAAATATCAAAATGAGAAATGACCATGTTCTGAAAATAAAACCTGTGAGTTTCAACTCTGACATTGCTAGCAAAGCCCAGTGGGAGGGATAGGATTGCCAAAGCCAGGGAGGCCTCCTCTTCCTTATTTGTTATCATTTAACAAAATCTGAAGGTATCTTCCCTTGCAGAGAGCAGGAAATAATTCCTATGCTGCTCTAAGGCCATGCAGAGGTTATGGTGCCCATTTTGCTTGTGGTGTTAAACAGTACTGTGCTTCAGGATCCCTCCGGAGTTGCATTGAGTCACTCAACACCAGGCAAGGGAAACCAGAGAGCACATGTGGGTCCCTTCCAACTCAGGATGTTCTGTAATTCTATGTAGAGTGGAGTGTTTCTGACCTAGTAACAGATGGAAACACAGCTCTTATTAGCCACCCCCTCTCTCCAACAGCCATGTTGGAGAAAACAGTCTGTTTTCTGCTACTGGGGAGATTGCCTACGGACTCATTTCAGAAGGCATAAGGCAGTAGACCAAAAGTTCCAGCCAAAGTGTTTCTGTTAATTGGTGATTGCTTTGGACACCTGAATATGAACATTGTGAATCAAGGTTGTATTTCTAGCCTCTGCTCTGAGCCTGCTTGAAATTAGTGGCCTGAATTTTATGGTGATAAATGACAGTACCCCATTGAGTAGGACTAGTATACATGTTGTCTACATGTTAATAAATGTAACCAGACTTCTCTTAAAAACAAGAACAGGGCACATGACATTTATGTAATACACTGCTCAGACATCAACATCTGGGAGACAGATTATATCTGCCACTCCTGCCCTGGGACAAGGCAGTCTGGAGGTGTCAATATCTGAGAGGTCTTTGCCTTAAATTACAGACCTCAGCAGCAACATTTTCAAAGGCTTTTGTGCTTTCTCTAGTGTTCATCTTTATCCTCCATATATGGAATCAAAAATTTGAGATGATAAGTGTGATTTTTGCTAATCAAAGAATATCTAATGACTTAATGTATAACATTTAAAGAATGCACATCTCAGATTTATCTTGCACAGATCTTATTTTTCTATCCAAAGTTGATTGTTATGCAGACCCTGAGGATTTAAATATTGCTTGTGCAACTTATATACAGTATTACAAACAAAGGACTTTGAAATAGATCTGGCTACAACCTTAGGGCAAGCCTCCCAAACTAATACAAGTCAGAAGGTCAGTACTGATATGGAAGAATTGCATTTCTTCATGGTAGCTTACTGTAATCAATGTGGTTTTCCTTCTATGGATCCAGTTTCATACCTTGAACTGCTGTGAGCTTTGGATCTTTTTCCCTCTTCCATTTTCTCCCTTGATTGTACAGAAGAAACATATGGCATATCAGATAGCAAATGGCCAGTGACACACTGTTTGCTTTACCAAGTATAACTATGGCTAGATCTATCAGTTAAATATCCTGCTCATTTCGACCCCCTTACCATCCACACTTTACAGAGATCCTGTCTCACATTTGCAGGTTTGCAGTCTTTTCCCAGCTTCTTGTCTCCAGGTGTGCAGTTGCAACATTCTCAGTAGTGCAAGAGAGTTAGGAGTTGGGCTGTGACACTGAGCTGAAGTCCGCAGCAGCCTGAAACTCTGTCCATAGCCACTTCCACCCAGGTTTTGCACCCTTGCCTGGGTTTTAAGCGTCAAGCTAAGAATGTGCCCCAGACAGGTTTCACTCCACAAAGGATACACAGAAGGGATGGGCATGTCGCTGCATTTTTTTCAGGGAGAACTGAACAGGTGAAAAAAAAAAACAGAAATTTCCAAAGCCACGCATTATTGTCATGGAGTTATCTAGATCAATCTATGCAAAAAACAAAACAAAACAAAACAAAAAAACCCACAAAAACAGAAAAGCGGCAACAAACTAAGGAGGAAAACTTATTTTACTAACTATGATATCGGAATGCAAGATAACACAATATAATACAATCTAATTGAAATTGAGGCTAATAAATCAAATAAGAGAGAGAGAGTTTTCCAAAACCTTAAAGCCTACTTTGAACTGAAGGCACACACATTGGAAGCACACCCACACACCCTCTGCCAGGCAGCAAGCCAGAGAGAGAGCAACATCTCATGACTTCCTTCCTCCCGTGACTTATCTTCCTCTCTGACCATGAGGTCTCCTGAGATATGTACTTCTCTTCTGAGAGCCAGGTATCCAGAAAGTTGTCAGTCTGTGGAACTGGAGTGTTAACTCTTTAATTACCCGTGCTTTACATGATGTTATGATGTGGAATACCAATAGCAAAAGATTACAAAACCATGCCAATTGTTTTTTGCATCTTTGGCTTAACTCATGCTGGGTCAAATTCTTTGCAATTTTAACCTCTCTTGATCCATGCTTTTAATACAGCTGTTGGAGTCAACCGAGGAAGATAGACTTGTCCAAGCATGTTCAGAGGGCCACAAAAATGATCCAAGAGGTGGAACAGCTCTCCTATGAAGACAGGCTGAGAGAGCTGGAGCTCCTCAGCATGGAGAAGAGAAGAGAAGGCTCTGAGGTGATCTGATAGCAGCCTTTCAGCATCTAAAGGGTTGCTACAGGAAAGAAGGGGACAGACTTTTGAGCAGAGTCTGTTGTGAACAAGGGGAAATGGTTTCAATCTTAAAGAGGGGAGATTCAGGTTAGATATAAGGAAGAAGTCTTTTACAGTGAAGGTGGTGAGGCACAGGTACAGGATTCCCAGGGATTTGATGGATGCCTCATCCGTGGTGACTTTCAAGACGAGGCTGGATCTGGCCCTCGGCAGCCTGATCTATCTGTGGATGTCCCTGTTCATTGAAGGGGAGTTGGACTAGATGACCTTTGAAGGTCCCTTCCAACTTTTAAGGATTCTATTATTCTATTCTATGATTCAAAGATGTTAGGAAATCTTCTCTCCCACTGCCACGTTACCAAGAATGTTCCAATGAAATCATAATCCTTTTGATCTTAGTTATTTGGGAGTTCTTCTACAGCTTGTATCTCAGCAAAAAACCTAGCAATCTGTTTGTGCTTACTGGAGGAAAAGATATGTTGCCCTGCCAACATAATTACATTGGTCAGTTAGGGAATAGCAAGTGAGAACAGATGAAATATTTAGATATAAATAGTCTGTTTTCATGTGCTGTGATTGTCGCTAATAAGGCAAGAGCGTGTGGTTTGTGGTTTGGTGACAGGATGAAGAACCATGACATCTGGGTTCCTTTCCTAGGCTTACCACAGTGAATTGAAGGAGTCATCAAGCCTTTTTATACCCCACCGGTTGGAAGTGGATAACAACGCTCTGGGGGCTAATTTTTTAAAGCTGTAGTTTACAGATGTGCAGAAGGGAAGAATTGTGTGAGTGCTATGCAGAAAATCTGTCCATCTATAACTTTAAATCTAGATATCCAGAGAGTCTCTCAAGAAACTTGTCCTCTATCTTGACTTGGGGAATCGGACGAATTCATAGCAATGACAGAAAAATGAGAGGGAAATTAGAAACATGATAAATTTTTTGAGCAAAATCCCATCTGAAAGTATGTAATCTTAAATTTTGTGATCAGCTTTTTGGGTTTTACATTCAAGTCTTTTTCTTTGCACATTTCAATTTCCCATTTGCTTTAAAAGGTTACCAACATGAATTCATGTGCTTTGCTATATGAGGAACAGAGCAAGCATTGTAAATTCTAGTTGAATGTGCTGCTTTACATCATCATAATTTCTTTCACATTAATTTCCCTAAAAAGGCCCTTACCACACACACACATCTCTCTGTATCAGCGTATGTGGAATCATTTAAATAACTGTATGGTGAGACAAAGCAGCTTGAACAACCAGAAGATTTAGCAACAAAAATTCTTTTCCTATGGCATAAATCTCACTAGTAGTAATTTCAACTTGAAATGGAAAGCATAGCATTTCAGTATCTGAGCACAAAGGCCAGATTTCCCTGGTTGCCAGTTTGACCCCATGGTCACACAAACACAGCAGGAGAAACCAAAAATGATTTTGTTTCCTAGCGATACTAATTCCATTGCTGGAGAAAATGTAATTATATTTGTATTGACATTATAATGATAACTTTGCAGGCCAGATTCCAATCAGTCTGTTAGGCCAGATAGAAACAAAGCACCAGCAGAGACCTCAGGAATTTCTGTTGCTCTGTGGTGGTAGGGCTGGCAGCCTAGCTAGCAATTTCAGCAGCAAAAAGAAAGCTCATTCTGTGAAAAATTTAGTTAAAATTTAATTTTGTTTTAACTATAAAATCTCTCAATTTTGTATTGATCACAGCATCCTCCAATGAGCTCCATCTGGAGTTTGCAATTTGCAAACTGGAGTGTTGTCCTGAACATCTGTAAAAACTGGTCAACACTGACTTTACAGTTCTTGAGCCAACCATTTATAGTTCCCTGTAATTCATGCGTTTTCTACATGGCCTTTTCTATGTGATCCACTTAAAACATTTTACACTGAAAAACTCATATATGAGTATTAAGAAAAGAACAGCTTCCTGTGTACGTTTTTAAAGCAAATAGCTCTGTGTATATGTTCAGGGTATCATCTTTGATGTTTTCTTCAGCTCCCGAATTGAAGCAGTTTCCATTTCCTAAAATAATTACCTGAAAATGTTTATGCTTTTTGTTAAGATTGTTTCAGTGAATCTCAGCCTGAAAATTTGGACAATTCCTTTTTTTTTTTTTTTTTTTTTTTCCCCTTTTCTCAATCAATGGTGTTGCATTTCAGGGAAGCCAAACTAAATACAAAGTCCAGTTAAAGTGATTGATTTTTCAACAAGGAGCTGATACATGTTCACGCAGCAGTTTGAGGCTGTTGGGATTACATACTGTATATTCAGACTAGAGTCTGACATCTCTTGACTTGTGGATTTGCTTGTTCATTTATCAGTACCAATTGCCCCAGTATTAAGAGAGAAGCCCTTTCATGAACTGAAATTCAAGGACAGTGAAATTGCAGCCATTCACTGTTGATAAATTAACTTAATGCACAGTGCCATTTGTAGGTATTTATCTATCCTGGCTGTGTTAACTTAGTATGTTATGGTACAGGTGCCACACTATCCCACTGTTTTCATGAGACACTTTATCAGTGTGAGATATTGCTAATTCTAAAGTTAAGGTCATAGTTCTCTGGCATGAATTGGGGGCTGTAGTTTTGCTTTTTCTTATATAGTTCATTAGGAAAATAGCTCCAGAGAGGAAATTATTTGCAAGCTGGAACAGAACTAAGTTAAACAATTAAAAAGTAAGAAGATCTAACAAGCCTTAAAATTTTGAAGATTGACTTTTGTTGAGAAACTTTTTCCAGGACAGTCAAAATGTCTGTTTTTTCCAAAGGTTAAAAAGAAAGAAGAAAAATTTGTTTGTTTGGGTCAATTGAATTTAATCTTCTCCACTGTGTTTTTGTTTGTTTGTTTGTTTGTTTTTTTACATTCTTATATCAAGATAAAAAAACAAACAAAAGAACCCTGGTATGATATCTGTAATTAGGATACCAGCTTGAATTAGTCACTCCTTCACTACTCCTGTCAAGCTAATAAAGTTAGTTAAAGCAGATTTGTTTTTCCTAATCTAATAATGTGAAACAGAGGCATCTCTTTTAACATACTATACGACATCCCCCCCACTTTTAATGAGGGGAGAAAAGAAAGACAGATTAGAACTTTGTCTGGAATCAGTCATTTGGTTGTAGTGCCTTCTCCCCTACCTGGTAAGAAAGTGCTGCCATACTTGGAACTTAGATTTATGTTAAACTGAAATTTTATCACTCCCCTAACAGAGTAATTATAAAGACGACTGTGGGACGTACAAATATCAGGGCAGGAAGAGGCACACAAGAGCCATTGAGAGACTGTGCACTTCAGGAACTCTGCAGCCATTGCAGCTGGCCACAGTGGCAAGAGTTCGTCAGTCCAAGTGTGGAGCACAGATTTGGCCGAGCTTGCTTTTTCCATTTTCGTCAATATTGAAAATATGTCCTCTATATGGTACTTGTCTGGCATTTGCCACAGAAGGGCCTTCACAAACTGAGTTCAACACCATAACATTTTTATAAACGCTTCATAGAAGTGTACAGATTTCTCAGGCTTACATTGGCTTAAACAGGAGGAATTTTATGTGCTTTACCAATGTTACCTGAGGAAATATAGCTCCCAAATGGTGATTTTTTCCAGAATGCTGTTATAATATGGGAGTGGATGAATATTGGCACTGGGTCAAACTTTCTTAAAGGACAGTTAAACTATTTTAGATACGGAGCTTTCACAACTTGCACGTTCTTAAATTCTTTACTTTTGCTGAATTTTTCAAACTTAATTAGATTTTTTAATTGAATCTCCTCTCTAAGACTAAATTCAATATTGTATTAAGTATGTTGTATATTATTCGTGACCACAGTACCTTCACTGGAGTCAGTTTGTATGCACAACGCAAAGGTGAATTTTGAATTCTAACAGCTTTATAATCTTGAATAACTGTAAAATGTTCATGGCTGTTATGCAAACAGTATAGAAAACAAAGATTTTTCACAGTATTAATAAATATATACACTTATAATTCTAAATTTATTTGTGAGTATTTGGGAAGGATGGCAGAATTCCTTTGCTTATGTAACTCACAGAGCATTAATAATGGTTCATCATTTTACAAAGTTATGGGTTACCTTTATGTACCTGAAAAGACTATCTTCAATTCCCAGAGTTTTAGAGATGCCTGAACTGGTTGGTGAGAAATAGAGCTTTTCTGGCAGTGGAACATTGTCCTTGGGAGCAATGTTACAGATTCTTTCTTCCTC